>JAQIXG010001367.1:0-22589 GCA_034700105.1 Oconnorella tubifera
AAATAAATAAACAGATTTTCTGATTTCAAATTTCTGCCCCAAAATCCATTGTTACACGCTACATTCTGTCCCTTCCATCTAAAATCTACTATTAAAATTTCAAGAAATCTCCCGTTCACCATCGCTTTTACCCCCATTATCATTCTCTCCCCTGATATCCTTCGGCTGCTCTATTTCCCCCATGAAGAGAAACAAAGATGAGAAATATCAGAAGGGAAGACGTGAGCGATAAATGATTAATTACCATTTTAGATTGCGGTTATTTTCAGAGAATTTTTATTCGATTTGTATTTTTTTTATTTGTAAACAATCGCCATGTTTTTTCATTTTCAAATCATAATACGATATAATACGATTACTTAAAGTTATCATATTATATAACTTTAGTTGATGGAACCTTTGGGCCTGTGCTTGGTTCCCTTCTTTTACTATTTACCTCTATTAACATTAACTTTTATGATATTAATTTGCTATTATTGCTGTATAATGTTGATTGCAAGTAAATAAATGGATTCTTTCGTTCCATTAAAGAAGTAACAATTATAAGTGAAACACAAAAGTTTTAACAATTAAACAAATTAAGCAAAAGCAAAGCACATGTGAAGCTAACCTGATGAGTATACCCATAATCTTCATAGCCATACTTTGCAATCATTTTCATCTGACTCTTGTCTGACACATCGACCATTGTCAGTGAATCTTCATTGAAACAGAAGCAGATTTCTGTGTCAGTGTAACTGAAGAAATTACCAGCTTACTTATATCCGTAATAAAGTCCATTATAATTTTTAATATACAGAGCAGATAAACAACATAATATAAATTATATTAGTACTACTAAAGAACAAAAATTACAACTAACAAAAACAACTACAAACTTCAAGCTTGCAATATCCGTATTGAATACAAAGATAAAGTTTATTTTCAATAAGCATAAGCAAAAGTTAACATAAAATTTGCAGATGCCATATAAGTTTATAGCAAATTCTGTAATCAAGTAAACTAACAATCCATCTATATCCATCTCGATTTTTTTATACCGTTTAGCATAGAAACGTAATTGCAAGATCTTACAGAGACTACAGCATACAGCTACTTATTTAGATAACTTTTAAAAGTTTTATATTGCTAAAAAATAAAACTTTTTAATTAAAGCCTAAATATACACTAAATTGGCAACGTTACCATTTCTTAGATTATAATAAAGTAATGAAAGTAGTGTATAATAAACAAGATTCCCAAGTGATTACATAAGAGAATGTGTTGAAATCTATTGCGATGACAAGGAGTAGTCGTTTATTGTGGCTAAAAATTTATAAGCACTTATAAACTTCAAAAGTGCGTTTTTAAGCAATTTTTATGCATTGAATTTTCTTCTACAATATTTCTTTGATCTCATAAATCGCAGGACTCCTTCAAACAAATAGACACAGCAATGATATGAGACCATCTGTATATACAAAATAGTAAATGATGACATAAAAATGTAGAAATGGATAAATACTTTAAATCCGATCCATGATAAATAACACACTGAGCATCGTGAACGTAGCCATCGTCACCATAACAACCAACAGTCGTTGGATTCAAAGGATCGGTGACATTAATAACAAGCAAACCACCTGTGTGAAATTAATCCACAGTTACTTGACAGAATTTTTTATTTTCAGTCACAAAATGTTATGTTTATATAACATGATGTTCTGTTACAGTTTCAAATAATGATCGCATTCGTTCGTATAGTATAATTTACACGAACAGAAGAGTTTTATTTTCATTTATATTTGTAATATTAAAACACCCACTATTAATAATTAATAAAATTTGATCTTATAATGATTAACTTAAATGTATTTTTTCTATTCATACATTTTATATTATATTAAAAAGTAAGATAGAATATGGCGATAGAGTCTTTCTATTCATCCCTGTGTTTAGACGACTGGGTCTCAACGATGGGGGAAGGTGTGAAATACAAGCTTGTTATTCCGCAGGGGTCCTATCGGAACTCAGTATAATGTTATATACCGTTGGATTCGTCTCGGTGAGGGTTAAAAGAATATCTAAAAATTTGTCACAAATAAAAACTCGCCGAGTTATAAGCAAAAGAGTGAAAAATGTTAACATTTTTATGAATTATAACAAATTCTGCTGCATGTTGCTTTTTACTCCCAAATAGATGAATAATATGCAGTTGTTGCGATGTTTATTAATATAATCTAAATTTCTTTACATTTTTATTTTTTTTTATTTTTTTAAAAAAATTAAAAAATATTTTTAAAAAATTAAAAAAATTATTGTTTATTTTTTTTGCACGTTTTGCCGCCAATATTGATTTTATTCATTTCTGTTTCCTGTTTTAAGTAAACAAATAACTTTCTGTACAGTTTTAACATTATAAATATGTATACAAAATTTAATGGTATTGTTTGAATTTAATTATTTTTTAATACTGGAAGAATTTTTTAATGAGACTCGATACATTGGTGTATTAGTTGATGGAGATTAGATTTTTCTTTTTAAAATTTTACAATAATTTATACTTTTCTTGTAATTAAATTTTAAAAATTATTTTCATTTTTTACTATTTTGGTTCTAACTCGGTGAGTTTTTATTTGCGACAATTTTTTTTGGATATTCTTGTTGCCCTCGCCGAGACGATTCTAACGGTATATAACACTATACTGGGTTCCGATAGGATCCCAGCGGAATGACAAGCAAATACAATGTTTATCCTCCGCCGAGTAATAATGTAGCAGCCAATGGCTTGCGATTCTATTAAAAATAGCTCCACATAAAAATTGGTAAGGATTTTTGGCTCAAATTTATGTAAATACTTCACAAAAGCATACACTGAAGAAAACACCTCAAAACTTGCACTAACCGTAGGCTTACTCATCTTACAACTAACACTAATCAGGACACTAATCTTAAATCTAGCACTACCCACTGAGAGGCATTTTTCCCTCTGCTCATTTATTAAATAAACTATTAAAAGTACATTTTTGCTGTGCGCTTTTTTGTGTGCATATTTTTTGGTCACCAACCTTCACAAGTCTTGGGATAACCACGCTGGGTTGCTCCTACAACGTAAATGAAGTTTGTGTCTGCATTGGAAACAATATTGTGTGAACTGCCAAAGTCAGTGTTAACAGCATCGGGGTAGAAGTATTCAAAAGAAGCTTCTGTCTTCCCACGAAGGCGAGTCAAGTCAAAAACCTACAAGTCATTAATCCTACAAGTTATTAAACTACATAGTAAGTATACGGCCTAATGAGAAATTACATGAAGAAAACAGTAGCTATTTATATTTTAATTCTAAGTGTATACAAATAAGAAAATTGTAGTTAAAAATAGTTTTCATTGCCAGCGTGTTCATTCACATAGATTATTTTTGATATGATATTAATCAGAATATTATTTTGAATGTCATTTTCAAGGCCCGTTAGGGAAGTGGTTAGAGCGTTGGATTCGAAACCGATAGGTCCAGGTTCGAATCCCGGTTAACTCACTATTTCTCAAAACTAGCTGCACCCTTTAGTAAGGTGCTTAAATTGACAGCTACTTCTTCGACATCGTTATTACGGTAATCCAGACGTAAAACGTAACCTTAAGTTTTGTATAAAGCATAATTTACTAAGCAGTCCTATTACCGTAGATATTAAAGACATAATATTATATCAATAATATATTAGTAATTTTTCATATTTTATGGACATTACATTTGTATGTATTTGCAAATGAATATTACATAAATCAACAATATCTCTATAGTATTCATATTGTATTCATAAAACATAAATTTCCAGATTTGTTGCAAATACTGAGATATAATATATCCTACCTGTAATCCGTGGTCTGTTGATTCACTTCCAATGTACGCGTAATTTCCAATAACTTTGATATCGCGCCATAGTGTTGCTCCAGTGCTACAATTTTATTATGTACATGGATGTACGAGATTCAAAATACTCCCAAATTTCAAAATACCACGCCCCTGTATCTTCGAGAGTATATTTACAACATTTCCTCAGGTTTAAACAATAATCGTGTAGTTCGAGTTATTTATTCATGTTTTATTTATAAAACTTATTTACTTATTTCATGAAACCCGATTATAGATTAAAAGTACAGGGAACGTGTTTTTACTGCCAGGTTCAAAACAGTGGGGGGCTGCTCAAGAAAACTGCTTTAAAATTAGAGTGTTTTACAGGGGCGTCATTTCATATTTTCAAGATTGGGCTTAACATCAACTCCAATACATGTGAAAATAATTTACTTTCACCCCAATTGAGGGGGAGGAGGGAATTACGACGTCCCTGCCCCAAATGACGTCCCTGGTGCTTTAAATCTTTGGGAATGTGGCGAAAGCGAGAAACAAAAAGAACACAATGCAAAATCTGTAAGAAATATTTTGGAATTGTACTTTATAATTATAGTTAACAAATAATCTTTAGTAATAACAATTTTATGACATAGAGAAAATGATTATAAATAAACAGATAGTAAAATTGATTAATGCTTATTACTGTTTTATTTTATTATGCATATAAGCTAAATGTAAAACAACAACAGTAATAATTTGAATCTTAACAACTTCTAATCTCATTTTCTGCAAATGAGACTTATTAATAAATAACATGCAAGTTAATTATTAATTTGGTCTATTAATGGAAGATTAATTTTATTACCGTAATCATTATTAAAAGTACTCAAAGTTAATAGTTTATACTTCTAATCCTATTTTTTATCCAATTACATTATAATTAAATTAATTTCCTTACTTAAATTAATTCAATTAATTAAAATTAAATAAATTAATTTTTAATCATTAGAAACGTACGCTGAATACATGAATCCAACTGGTATAGGTTCCTTAGGGTCAGTGATTTTAACAAAAGCCGTGCCGCCTGTAAATCCCATGATAGCGTACTCATCATTGTTGAGTGGATCTGTCCATCCCCAAACATCGTTACCTTGTGCACTGTAAGAAAGAAAACATCAAAGCTAAGTAGTATTTTTATTTCATCTGCATCAACTGACTTAATGAATTCAATAGATTTGTATAAATATGTGAACGTTTATAAATAAAATAAAGATTGTATCACGGTGTCATTCATAGCATTAATGCGGTTGAACAATGCAACAGACAATATGTTTAAGATGCCATATGAATACACCCACCACAATGCTTTAATAAAAGAAACACCAAATCAAATCACACGGTAGCCTATGTTATTTCTCGACATTCCTTGATCTTCTAAGAGCCTTTTTTTGTTTCACTGAGACTTAAACTAACAATTTGCCGGTTGATAGAAAACCACATTATAGCTAGGGTCAGCTCTGCATTAAGTTTTATGGGTTAAGTTTTAGTTTAGTTGTTCATTTCTTAGTGAAAGGCAAATGACTGAAGGATAATCAAGATTCATGATTTGACTAAATATCAACTTTCCTTACTAGAAAACAGAAGTAATAAAATATAGATATAACGTAAATAAAATAAATGTCGAAAAGAACAAAAACAGTACAAAATTGACCGTGCTAGCAATAATAGATAATATTCAAACTTGACAATAATACAACAGTATCCACAGTTGAAAGAAAAATGAGTATTTATTAATAGGCTTACTGATAAATCATCAATATTAATACATAAGCTTACCGATCATTTATTAATACACTGATATTTTAGGACACTGATCTGTAGATCTATTCAGTATCCCTTTAATAATAATATAAGCTGAAAAATGTTTCAATGAAAATTACAGTATAACATGAGAAGTGTGCAAAAAATAATTTCGTAAAAGTAAAAAAGTAAGTTCGTCTAACTAAATAGGACGTTTTTTAATTAGCAATAGTATATTTCACTTGTAATTTTTGAAAATTATTACAAATAAAATTATAACTAAGATAAGAATTATCATTTCTTTCCAACGTACTTACAAAGTATCATCTGCAACCCAATCAATGTAGCCCATTTGAGAAAAATTCAGAAACGACATTTGATCAATATTCAAACAAGGTATGTCACCAGCAAATCCTTTTACAATCAATTCATAATGTTTATTTAAAAGGCCTGTAAACTTGCATATTAATACATAGCGCGATATTTATATGTGACAAAATTAGTGATTAACATGCAAATAGATAGTGAGGCTGACGCGATAACTATTTTTATTTATTACCACGAAATCTTATAAACTGGATGATACTATGAAAAGGAATGACACCAGAATATTTGTCTAAAATTTTTTCAGTAATTTTATTTTTAACTAGAGAGAAATAGAAAATATAAAACTGATAAATGTTGCAAATGACTCAAAAAAGTCGTCGTATGGAAACAATATGGAATAGTCTATCTATTACATAGTGACACCACTGTTAAAGCACCCTAGTTTAGTTTTAAGTTAAATTTAATATATACCTAAGCCAAACTATAATTATTATAATGTTGAGAGTTCTTTGTTGCAGTAGGTAGAACGCTGGTCAAAGGATCCAGAGGTTGTGGGTTCGATTCCTTATGAAAGTTGATTCTTGTCACAATTTCAATGTTGGCCGCGTTCTGAGTTCACTCAGCATTAAAGTTTATTCATTTTAAATGAAGATACATTTTCATCTGCAGTTAAAACGATACAGTAGATATGCAAATACGTGTTTATATTATCTGTTTATTATATGTTTATTACATGTTTTATTTTATATTATGTTTTTTTTCTTTTTGTGCTGATATATTAAAAATTGCAATCATATTGTTAAATTCTGAAAACTACCATTTCCAGCTTCATTGCAAATGAAATGTCCACCCGGTGGACCAGTGAACAGTTCCGTGCAAGTCCCATCTTTAAGACATTCTTGCTTAGCTTTCCTCTGCTCTAACTTTATCTGTTTAACAATTTGCATCTGATCGCGTCCACGATCCCACTCTGCAGTCTCCTCCATGGGATAAGAAAAGACTCGAAGTGGAACATTTGGACAGTGTTTGCTCGACGTGCAGGAGCTCCAACTGCTCCATGAACCAATATCGCATGGATCTGAAAACATTTTAAAAATAATATACTGTCAATAGTATTTAGCATCATCATCCAGTGATGATGATGCTAAATACTATTCAGTATTACCTACCCCCTCCCCCTGGTCCAGATAATCCAGGGGGAGGGGGTAGGAGCAATTTATATATTTCAGATTTTCAGCAGTAACCTCTAGCATTAGTCTCAGCTGGGGGATTGTTTTTCTCCCTGAAATAAAGCGATGATATTTTTTATTCTAGCGCTGCGTTTTTGATTTCGATATGCAATATTGTGCATTGTCTTTGCTCTCCGCAGACAAGTAGGCCTACTCAATACCACATGAGAGGAGTTTGTATGCTATACAGACACATTTTGTACATTCAATGACAAGATTGTACATGACATTCCATGTTTTAGTACCAATAATAGTCTATCTATAGTATTATCTATCTTAAAGCTTGCAATCTATAAAAAAAATTGTGTCAACTAAGTAGGATTAATTTACTTTAGCGAAACATTTTCTAACTTGTTACAAAATTTAAAAAAAATAATGTTTTCATTAATCTATTCTGATTTTAGTAACGACTATCGACCTGACATAATACGTTAGTCTGCAGTGACTAGACAATACAAAGTAATTATCGGCGTGAATGACACTATTATAATATTGTTTGAATAATTATAAAAATGTAGTGTTAACCTATAGAATAGTTATAATAAAAAATGAATGAATTAAAGCAAACATATTAACAATTAACTTACCAAAGGATGCAGCACTGGCGCTTGCCACCACAGCTAGCAATAGCCACGCTATCTAAATATACATGTGTAAGTAAATCATTAGACTATAAAAATAAATAAAAATAAATTATTAATAACTGAGAATGTAATTACCAAAGGTATAACTCATAAATAAATAAAGGCCCATACTTTAAAACAATTTCTATAGATAATATCATGCGCACTAAGTTGATGTGATCCTAGCTATAATTTTTTTAAATATATTTAGCCTGCTCGGGTTTTTCAATATACTGTATTTATGTATCTCTTCTTTAATTTTAGGTTATTTCTCATTTTAAGTCCTTTATATCTACGTCTAGTCAATGTATCTATACTTTTGTAATATTGTAAATGTCATTACTATTCTAATGTTAATTCTAGTACAGTATTTAATTCTTTCACTTTACTGACCATTTTCGGATTTTATCGGTAAAGTTTTCAACTTAAAAATCGAGGCTTTATTCAGACTTTTAGTCATTATCTTGATCTCTCAGAATTATCATTGTGTAACATTACAAAAAAAAGTGAACTCTATTTAGTCTACCATCTGTTGTTCTCATGATTTCAATGTTGGACGAGACACCAACGTCTAGGATCTAAGGTCCTAACTCAAAAACATTATCAATATCTTTTCTTAAGAAATATTACATTGTAAATCTAAGACAGTATTTGAAAACGATATTGATTTTTTTAAGAAATAATTTAAAAATATAACATTGAAAAATATAAGAAATGAATTCCTTTCAGTATTTTTCGTACCGTAAAAGTTTTAAATGCTTGCTAAATTATTCGTACTAGTAAAAGTACTGACAACATTAAAGTAAAAATTAAAATACAAAATTTATTGTAGGCCTACATTTTTACGCAGCTTTCATGTCATAACAAGTATGAAAATTGAATTACAGCAAATGCACAATTTAACATGTGCCCAATTTTTAACATCGGATATTCTATCAAGATATCTATCGCTTTTGTGCAGAAGTGTAATAATAAATAATCTTGACGAGAATTTATTTCATCTAGCATAGTTAAGATTATGCTTAGTGTTTGACTTAATGTTATAAGTTACCTCATCGGTTCAGGCCAGTATTAAATATTTAGGCCAATAACTATGTTTTAAGTATATAATAAGTTGTATCATAGCGAAAAAATTAACATTTACATTACTAGTCGTCAGGAACGTTCCCTCCTGTGTAACGTCAGGAACGTTACACAGGAAAGTGAACATTATTTGAGTGTATTTTATTGAGTTTTATACATAATATCTCTCCCAAAAAAGGCAAGTTGTAATTTATATGCAATTCACAAAAAGTTATAGTATAAAGTAAGTATGCGTGTTGTAATACAGTTGTTAAAGCTACAATTATGAACGAAAAAGATATGATCAACTAAAAAGTAATAAAGGAATAAATAAATAAACTAGGCAATAAAATAAATGAATTTCCATCCCCCTTGGAAAAGCTAAAATGACGTCCATAGGCGGCACTCCCATTATATATGTATATTGTACTTAAAGACTGTATATTATAATATATGTCAGGACTTTAACTATCAGATTATTTAATACTGTTTATTTATTAAGTTTTGCTTCTGCGCTATATTTATATTTCAAAAGTTATATTTTACAGCGAATTGAGTTCATATAATATTAAATTCACCGAGCAGGCAAATTTTGGAAACAAATGATTGCTGTTATATTGTGAAGCGCTTTTTGTTATTTAAAGGTTTCAACGTAGGCCTAAATCATTTTTCACTTCCTTAATTCACTATATAAAATGATTCTACAACACTATTTATTAAATCTAGAATTACTACTCAAATATTAGAAATCTTTATAACTAAATAATTTATCTATTAATATCCTAGTAATTTGTTTTACTTTTGCAATTGAAAAGAAAGTTATTTAGTCTCTATATTTGCATTACGTTAACATTATTAAATGCCCTTGTTTAACACAGCACTGGTGCGTCACAAATTTTGCTTTCAACGCGCGCTGGACAAGTATTTGATGTAGCAGAACGTAATCTAGTCCGTTGAGCGTATGTTGTACCACTCTCAACTAGAGCATTAATACCGTCCCAATTTGGTCGCACAATGAACAATCCATAGTCAATTGAACTTATAGCAATGTTACCTAGAAATCAAAAATAATGAAAATTAAATATCAACAAATAAATCATGCTAATAATGTAAGAATATCAATAGGGCTTAATTACGTCATCCAATAAAACTTACTGCAAATATATACTTATTGAATATATTCAAACAATATTTTAGCAATAAACAGAGAATAAAGCTAAATCTTTTAAAGAGAAATAATATTATGAATTTGGTTTTTAAATAATAGAAATAATGTTATTGATATGTATCAAAGAAACCTGAGGGAAAGTATGGAAAGACGCTCCATGATCCATAAAAGTCTGCAGTGGTGCGACTTGGGAAGACATCAAAATAAGCGACACTTGAAAGTTCATAGGTTGCACTGTTGAGATGCAGCATTCTTAGTCCAGACTCATAATTTGCCTGCAAATAGAACAAAAATCATGTCTAGCTTCTGATGATCCTATATAAAACTCTTCTTTGCTTCATGATTAAATTCTATTTTATATAATCTGTTAGTTTTGTCATTTTTTCAAGCTTAAGTCGTATTAGCTTATAATAATGCTAAAACTATAACTAGTTAATCAGAGGAAACCTACTAATTTCGTTGTAAATAAATTCACATTATTATCAAGTAGAGCCCACTGACTCATTGCTGAATTAAATTGTTTAATTATTGTTGTTGCTGTTGATATCGTAGAGTTTCATTGTGGAGCAAAGTACAACCACACTATAATTTTGATTTCTTGTTAATCTAATTTTAACAATGGTTACTACATGAAATAAGAAAATATCGTTTTCAGACTTATGGTATATTATGAGGTTTTTCGATCTAATTAAAATTTTAATATGTTCGCATGCCTGATATGTGTAGTCACCAATGATGTATTGATTGTGATCGATTGATCTTTGTGATGATTGAAAGATGGATTTCAAAGTTGGTGTATGCAGATCTTTGATATCCCAAACATAAGTCTTTGTAAATCTGTAAATATTAAATAATAATAATATCAACAATGGCATAATGTTATATTACAATTAATATTATAAACGTTGTCGATTAATTATGTTTCGATTAGTAATATAGTTATTTGATCTCTGTTATACTCTAGTAAAATTCTGAAAAATCCAATATTATTTATTTCTTATAATGAATAAAATTGTATTCTTTAATATTATTTCAACCAGTTTTATTGTAGAGTTTAAACTAAGATTGATCATAATGTTAATTTCTATAGAGAAGTTGACATAAATTGAGGTCTTTCTTTCTCCTAAATAATTATTTCTTTCTTTGAGATGTGATCTAAAAAATGATGAGGATTGCATTTATTAATTAAAAATCAATTTTAAGGATAAGTGATATCTTAAAAAATCATGCCATTATGCATTAACGTAATCCAGCTACAAACAGATGTAAGAATAAAATGCAGAATTAAAGTTACTGTTGATTGGAAGGTTGGTCTATTTCATCCAGTTCATCATCGAGAAGAATCGTCTCATGATTCTCAGTTAGCCATCCCTTTATCAATGAAAGAAAATTTATCAATTACTAATGCAATCTATAAAGAGAAAATCAGAATAATAGAATTTATATTTAAATTAATAATGGAGATTTACTGGATATCCCGATGATCCATTCTTCCAGCAAAAGCTCCTAGTAAGCGTATGACCATTTTTCAGAAGCCAGAAAGGCATCAAAAATAACGTCAACTCTATACCAGTAAGATAACATATTACATACAGCTTATATTGTCAAGGTCGATAAAGATCTCTGGTTATACTAATGACATGTTTTTTCTCTAAATCTCTCTGTCAACATTACATTTTTTCCTAAATCAGTTATAAAGGTATCGTGTGGGTATTCTCTGATACTTACATCTTACTGTCTATATCTTTGTTATAGCAAATTGAAGTATTCAGTACATGTATTTAGCATATTGTTTTACAATAAATCCAAACTATACTAATTTTTTGTTTCAGAGCAATAAATATTCATGACTATGGATCATGAATATTTTTTGACAACATCATCATCATCGATAGATATAATCCTACTATTTAAATAAGGTAACTCAATCTAACCTGATGAGTATACTGAGCATTTGCATAACCTGATTTAGCAATCATTGTCATCTGACTCTTGTCTGTTACATCGACCAGTGTCAGCGTATCTTCATTGAAACAGAAACAGATTTCTCTACCAGTGTATCTGTGAAAATATCACATTTATTTATAAAAACTGCTAAAAATTTGAATTAAAGTTGATTAATACAATAACAAAGTAATTAAATCATGATGCCATATTTTATAAAGTACCTAGTATCAGGTCCGTGATAAATAACACATTGAGCATCGTGAACATAACCATCTCCACCAAAACAACCAGCAATCGTTGGATTCAAAGGATTGCTAACATCAATGACTAGCAAACCACCTGTGTGAAAACAATTTAGAATATGTTTCTTGTATAATTTGCCTACTAGAATTAATTTCAAAAGCTTCAGTTTTCTTATTTCATCGAAATTATGAAATAAAACAGCATCCAAAACATTGCAAAGTTAATAACTTTATTTAATTATTCACTAACCCGCACATGTTGCAGGAAAACCAGACTGTGTTGCTCCGACAACATAAATGAAGTTTGTCTCTGCATTGGAAACAATGTTGTGTGAACTTCCAAAGTTGGTGTTAACAGCGTCGGCTGTATAATATTCTACAGATGTTTTTCCTCGAAGGCGAGTTAGGTCGAAAACCTGCAAACGATGATAAAATTTAACTTGAAAATACATTTTATATACTTAAATGTGACAATATATTCAATATATATGCTGCTAAACTAAAAATATAAATTAAAAAATAAACGCTTAAACTTATATTTAATGTTTAAATGTGCTCATTTTTATCATAAAATGAGAGTTAATCATCGGGAACTATTGAAAAAAGAACACTGCAGCTAGACGGGCTAGCAAACAACTTCTGACACCCTTGCCCCTAACCAATAGCTTTCGAGTTCTCCAACGCCTTTGCATTGATCCGTTTGAGAAGTATCGAATGATCAGATAGAGAGTTAATCTTATAGATACATTTCAAATAAAATCCACTGTAACTCTGGATTATTGAAAAAACTGGAAGCATTACTAACCTGCAGACCATGATTTCTTGCTTCAGATCCAATGTACGCATAGTTTCCAATAACTTTGATATCGCGCCATATTGATGCAGTCGTGCTAAAATTCAGCAAATGTATTATAATAATCAGTCACAAATAAAGAATGGATAATATCTTGCAAAAACAGACAAATAGTTTTATATAGACTATTTCAGTCAATTCTTTTAATAAAATTCAGATAATTTGGACAAATTTACTAGTAATTAAATTTATTAAATCCAAGTAAGTAACAAAGATAAAAAATGCAAATAACGTTTTAAACAGGGTTAATAAACAGGGTTATTAGAAAAACTTTTAGTATTCAAATACACAGTATTCTATTTAATTATCATATATATAAGAGTAATGACTTTGGTTCCTAAATCGTGCAGTGAAGTGGCAGACATATTTAACTCTACAGGATTTAAGACTAAAATTGAAACTATCTTATTCATACTACAATTTACATTTAGTTAGCAATTTCTTTATTATTGTCAATCGTATTCACTCAAATTCTGAACGACATTAAGAATACCTTAGTCTTAGTAATTTAACAATTAAAGTAACACTTACGCTGAATACATAAATCCAACAGGTACAGGATTGACTGGATCAGTGATTCTAACAAACGCCGTGCCGCCTGTAAATCCCATGATAGCATACTCATCATCGTTTAACGGATCTGTCCATCCCCAAACATCATTACCTTCAGCTCTGAAAATAATAACATTAACATTTTTATTGTAAATAACAGTTTTATTGGCAATCGTTTTAAAGTTCATCTATTTTGATATTCCTTGCTAAATTAAACACGAGTTTGACTTGACTCAAGTAAATAACTCTTGTTCTGTTTCAAATGTGTACAATCTGTTAAGTAATCCAAATTTTAGTTGCTTATAAACTATCTATTTGGATCGAAAGAAATGCAACGAAACTACACGTTGTTTCATTTAGAATTACATATATAACATAAACACATACTATTATTTTAACAATTTAAATAATATTTGTCCTTTTTATGTTTTGAATATTCGGCATTTTATTTTAATTTGACGATATGCATAAAGCTACCTCCAGCTGATAATAATATCAGTTAACAATAGATTCTTTCTTCTAATGTGTTTTGATTTAATGTTTATTCTCTATGCTACTTTTCGTATACGATCTTAACCTGGTGTTAAACAGATTTAGCATTGTGCTATGTGATTTAACTAGTCTACTTATATATAATTGCATTTATGAAACATATTTTCAATCGTTTAATCGGTATCAGGATAATCCGTTTACAGACTTTTATCTAGGAGTATTTGTCTATACTTACAGACATTTGATGTACTACAACATTAGTGTTAGGGTTTGTGCTATATATAGGGTTAATATTAGGGTTGGGTTAGCGTTAGGGTTAGAGTTAGGGTTGAACAATTGTCGGTAGATTAAATATCTGTATACAAATTAAGTTTCGTAACCAAAAAGTCTGTTGATTAATTATTATAGAACCCATATTATTTATTTGATTTATTTGTTATAATTTAAAAAAATTAAGAAAAAATATTCTAAAAATATAGTCTTTTAATTTGTTTAAACTATTCATACATACCAATTGATAGAATTATTAGGCCTACTTACACTTGATCATTAGGAAGTAGATTGTCATAACCCATTTCTTCAAACGTTAGAAATGACAGCTGATCCATATTTAAGCATGGAATGTCACCGGCCAATCCTACTCATTTACAATGAGAGTAAGATTATATGGTTACTTTGATTAGCTCTCTTTTACAAGAAAAAAAAACAATTTCATATTATTAAACTATATTCAAATCATTGACTCATGTAAAATTTATTTTACTGAATAGCCAAATGATACAATGTCTTTATAAACTTATATTATGTTCTTTCCTTTGTAACTTGTAAGCCTCGACATCTGCAGTGTTAAAAAATTAACATACAAACTATAACCTAACATCTTATTTGAGGACTTTTTAGTCATTAAATTTAGTTATTAAATAATGAAAATCAAACCATTTTCGCAAACAAAGTCTCCAGTCAGTGGACGTCTGAATGTTTCAGAACATGTTCCAGCTTTAAGACATTCTTGTTTTGTTCTGAAATTCTGAATTTTTTTCTGCATGACTTTTCCCATCTGATCGCGTCCATGATCCCACTCTGCAGTCTCCTCCATGGGATAAGAAAAAACTGGAAGTGGAACATTTGGACAATGTTTGCTGGACGTGCAGGAACTCCAACTGCTCCATGAACCAATATCACAAGAATCTGAAATTTATTTAACAACGAGTTATTGTCCATTTTAGTTTTGTTTTTATTAATTTCTAAAGCAATTTTTATAATTAATAAAATTTTGTATCAATCTCACAAAATTACAACTTAATTTTTCTCTCAGCACTTAATTTACCTATCTCTTATCATCAATCTACCCAGTTTCACTTAAATCTGTTCCAGAATTATTCTGTAGTAAAAAGTATAATAAAAACTCTATGCTTCGACGATAATTAAATTTCTTGGAAATAAATATATATCTTTAACTAAAACAATTAGCTAAAATTTGCTATATAACAATTTTTCAGATCTCGATCATAACATACCCAAGGACGCAGCACTAGCGCTTGCCACGACAACTAGCAACACGAATTCAATCTGAACACAAAATAACAGCACTGAGCACAGTATATGAACAAATTAATAAACATATTTTAGTAAGCCTAAAATATTTGAATAATTTATTCTCAAAGAAACTAAAATAGTCTGAATTATATAACAATCGATCTCACCAATAAAATTTCAGTCAAATATTTGACCGATCAATTATAATTATTAGAAAGTTTCTGGAGTTTCTTTTAGACCATATGTCATTAATGACATTGTATACTTACCATTTTAACTCTAGTTATCAAGATTGTTTCTTTGTAATTGCTAAGTGTATTTATACAGATTATTAAATAGCTCAATTGATGGACATATATTGCAAAGCTAATTATTTAGAGATAGGCCAATAGATTGTATATTAATAAATCGATACGATTCGGCATATGGACAGCTCCCATGATAGTGATATATTATAGTAAAAGTAAAAATATTTTGATCCACATCCAGTCTTTCAATCAATTTGTACGCATGTTACTTTTTCTTTTCATTATTCATTAGTAAATCTCCTGATTTATTCTGCTTATGTTATCAGAGTATTATTTTCATCGAATATTGTATGGGGACAACGATTGTCTCTTATAGCATTTAATTTTTTTATATATGAATAATGAATGACACATCAATAAAAACAATACAGAGCAAATATTCAAAATATCGTTTTAGAATACTATACTCAAATCCTGGAAAACGCAAAGCTCACAACTTATTAGATAACTGTAAAGGCCTAAAACTGCATAAATTGCAGTGCAATAAATAATGATATATTCTTACTCATATGGTAATTAAGTAGACCTAAACTCAAATTTGATAGTGTAAAATTATGCAGTTAGTATAGATAACGTTCTTTAGACTATTTTAGAAGTTGGTTCAAATATAAAAAATCAAGTACAAAATCTAATACAAAAACAGATAAAATATCAACTCTCAAACTCGCATGATTTTGATGTTAGGCCTAAATAAGATTTTCAATCAAAAAGGTAAGAATAATTTGATTTTCAATCAAAAAGGATCACCATAAACAAGAGCAAATAACTTTGATTAGGTTACGTTGTCAAATAATTTCAGTCCATTTGTATGTAAGTCGTATGTTTATTATTGAAAGAGTACTAAAGACTAATTTATTTTCAAAACTTGATTGCTTAACATTACCAGGAACATAACCTTTAACATTAGGCCTACGTTTTTGATTGATGATGTCATATGATACATAGGTAGGCCTACTATATTAATATAACAGGAATCTTAATTCGGTGATTACGTTTCTGTTTTTCCTATGTAGCCTATATTTCCTTTTTGTCATTGTTGAATAAAATCGTAGGCTACATGTCAATATTTTATATTGTTAAATAAATAATATTTAATCTATATAATATTTTCACTACTTTTTATTAGTCTAAATGTTTTAAATTTGGTTTAATTTGACATTTCTTGATTTAATTAAAATTTGTTGATAACCTCTTCGCGACAATATATGCATCAGATATTATTATTTTTTGTCTAAACAACTGAAATAACTAGTCCTAAGCAGTAATATATTAAAACACATGTTTGTATTAAAAGACTTAATTAGTGTTATTATTATTATTACTTTTAACTTATTAATAAGCATACAATGCTTATTAATTAATTTATTATAATAGGAAATGTATTGCTTAATATAATAAGCAATGCATTTCCTAACCGCTTTAATTTTGAATAAATTGAAACAATTATTAGACAATTGTTTCACTATCAGAAATAATTTGATTTATTTTATAAATATATAAAATATGTGTATTACAACTTTACATAATTCTCAGCTACCTATAAATATTTTCAGTACGTTATTTTGTTATAAAGGATTTGATATCGCCTCATAATCATTTAACATAGCACTGGTGCATCGCACATTCTTGCTTCAACACGCGCTGGACAAGAATATGATGTAGCAGAACGTGATCTAGTCTGTTGAGCGTAAGTTGTACCACTCTCAACTAGAGCATTAATACCGTCCCAATTTGGTCGCACAATGAACAATCCATAGTCCATTGAACTTACAGCAATGTTGCCTAGAATATAAATGAAACAGTTATAGAAACTGAGATCTCGTTGCTATTTTTATAGTTTATAACATTTGTTGAGAATTTCTTATTATAATAAATTAATAAATTGAATTTATTGTTTCCACTATTCGTTTATTTAACTATTAAATATTATATCAGAAAAAAATGAATAGATGAGCGACATTGGAGCGATATAATATTCTAAATAATTTGTGCCTTAATGCTGCAAAGCTTGTAAAAACACAGAATCTTCGCTCTGTCTATCTTTTTTCTCTTTGTCGGTCTGCCCGTTCTTCTTTCGGTCTGTCTGTTTGTCAGTCTATAGCTAGCCATCATGTTGCAGTAGGCAATGGTGTGTAATGAGAAAATCACAGCCTTGATGACATTATGATGGCTGATTATGCGATGCAGAAGTGTAGGAAAAAGTTGATTAAAACTTGTGATTTTTAATAAGTAGCATAACAAAACTGGAATGAAACGAGGATATCAATTACTATTGGACTCGTTAGAGAGTAACAGTAATACATCAAACATGTATCACTGATGCAATATGTATTACTTAGATCTAGTAATATTCACTAAGTCTGTTTTTATCCTCAAGTGGAGCCTTATAATTCAATTGCTTAGGGCCTCACTCTGATCAAATCCGGCTCTGGTGATAGGCCTGCAATAACTATCCTGAAAACTACAAAATGAATGAAAAAGTTCTTCCGGACTCAGTCATTTCTCATATTAATATAAGGAAATTATGTAAAAGTAAACCTGAGGGATAATATGGAAACACGCTCCAAGCTCCATTAAACTGAGACGACTTGGAAATATGTCAAAATATGCAACACTTGTCAGATTAAAAGTTTCACTATTAATGTGCAGTATCCTTAAACCAGCTTCATAATTACCCTGTTACAGAATAAAACAAAATTTATTGAACAAATATTGACACAACTCTTGCAGTTTAAATGATTGTTAGAAATATTAAATCTATATATTATATTTATAAGTTTAAAAAGACTTTATGAATTAATGACTTATGCAAAGACTTAAAGAATTAATGTGCAGTATCATTAAACTGAGTACGACTTGGAAATATGTCAAAATATGCAATACTTGTCAGATTAAAAGTTTCACTATTAATGTGCAGTATCCTTAAACCAGCTTCATAATTACCCTGTTACAGAATAAAACAAAATTTATTGAACAAATATTGACACAACTCTTGCAGTTTAAATGATTGTTAGAAATATTAAATCTATATATAATATTTATAAGTTTACAAAGACAAAGCACATCAAAGAAGCAATACACTTTTTAATTCTCTATATATATCTGCCAATATTATGTATTAACTTATTATTCAACTTTATAATGACTTATTTATCAATTAAAACTCTTGTACGCATATCTGAATTAAAAAATATTCCAAGTAATCTAACAAGTAATAAATTTATAAATAATATTTCTATGCAAAATTGTTAATTTTTATGATATTTTTATGATTTTACAAATATTTCATGCCTGATATGTGTAGTTTCCAATGATGTATTGATTGTGATCAATTGCTCTTTCTGATGATTGATAGATGTATTTTAAAGTCGGCTTTTGGAGATCCTTCATATCCCATACATACGTTTTAGTGAACCTGTCAAATTTTAAAAAAATTACAAATCGCAAACAATATAACCTAAAATTCTCAAAAATAAAGTTAACTAGTTTAATGTGAAGATAATATACAGTAAATAAATTATCGTGAAGACTATAAATTTTATTCCGTTTCAAATTAAATTGATAAGCTAATGCACTTAAAATATTATAGCACTACAAATACAGTAAATAAAGCAAAAATAAAGTAACACACAATGAAAATGCAACTATTGAGAAAATAATTTTTATCGAAGTCAAAACTAATAGGGAATGAATATTTAAAAAGAAGATAGTATAAAACTGACTAACTGCTGATCAGATGGTTTCTTTTCTTCATCCAATTCATCGTCCAGTAAAATAATGGCATGATCGTCGGTTAGCCATCCCTTCATAGATGAAATAAAAAAAGAGATAATTGAGATTTAAAAATTAAATAACATCCTAAACTATGTGTATCTGTTACGGTTATGACTTTTATGAAAACTTATTAGGGTGGTTAATTTACGTACATAAATGTTCATACTGAAAGCTTTATATATGTCAACAGTCACAAATTACCATTACAGTAGTCTCGCTACAAGCGCTATGAATATAATCTTTAATATTAAGTTTATATACATAATATATATAATTTGTATTTTAACATTAGATTACACCGAGATACAAACCTGGACCTGCCGGTCGCGAATCGAGTACGCTAATGTTTGTCTAAGATGTTTTAGTTATAATGAATAATTTATATCAGTTTGATCATATGTGCGCATTTGGCGATATGATGAGTCATCGGAGTCTCTGGACTCCCGAGTGACTTATGAATCGATTTAACGACAATGATAAACAGCAGAGAGTAGCCGGCGCTTTAGATGTTTTCCAACACTATCCGTCGTGACGTAATGACGGAGGCCGACCCTCGGGCCTTGACCAGCAGCTCCATGGTTCTTCCCCTTATATATCTGCTGATAAATATTCTCAGCTCAAACACGATGATCATAACCATGGGGTTTCAGAAAACGCATCGCGCGACACATCATTACATTATCCATTATGTGTCATCATTAAAATCCTAGTAATATAACGGTTCGCTGTCTAGGCTGTGACTAAACATTCATTAAATAATAACATGCAACACGATCTTACTTTATTGTTACAGAAGAATGGCATAGAATAAATTAATTTATATTTAATAGTCAAGTAATCCACATTTAATAGAGTGATCCAAATAAAAATATAAGTTATGATTAATAGAAAGGTATACGCGTTGTCATAACTTGCTTAAGCATTCCTGGTTCGGAAAGGAAGTCCGAGTGTCCCAGCAACGCAACGCACAGTATAAATAGACGAGCAAATGCTCATTTAGGGCTTTTTAACTTCTTATTAGTTAAGACTCTTTCTTTCGGATTTAATATTATTCAAACTTATTGTTAAAATTACTTGATAGAATTTGTTCATGAAATTGTTTGCATTGGATTATTGGTCTAAATTATGAGAAACTATATGAAATACTAATAAACGGAATAGTAATTATTGCTGCGGTTGCATCGGGTTATATTATTATCTATCAACAAATTATTATCTATCTGCCATCTTGCAATTCCTCCTTGTCACACTCCTTCCCGCACCCGACACTCTCAAGTTAACAATGGATTACCAAATTAGTTACCCGACTCAATTTACCAAATATTGGTCACATTTGAGCCACCAAGGAAAAGATCCCCAGTACCTCAAGCAATTATAATTAGTTCCCAAATGACATAAATATTACAAACAGCATAAGCAAGTAATCAGTACAATTGACAGAACAACAATAATACATTAGTAATAATGAATAATTATTAGAAACTTTAGAAATCAATAGAAACTTTAGAATTTATCAGAATTTATCAGTAACACTGTATTGTTATCTTCCTAGAAAACATTAGTTACAAAAAGTCTTATATCATTATGACTGCAAGAATATTTCTTGGTACTCTGATAAAACGGGCTCTAAAGCATTACTGCGGAAAAATGGCTCCATCAATTTATAATTACCCTAATTTTATTTAATCCTAAATGTAACATGTCCATAACACTAACTATCCCTAACTTCAATGCTAATCATAAGCCAAATCCAATCAACAACCCCTATCATACGAATTAATAGTTGGGTCAGTTATGTCGGGGCCGTTTTGATAGATCGCATGATTTCTTAGATTTCTCACATTCAGCCGTTTCTCTATGTTATTGTCATAAACTTCATTTAGCAACTGCAATAATACACACTAACATTTCATAAATGTTCTTAAATTATTATGTACATCTTTCCATTTTTCTCAAACTCAATTAAATAAAAATTAAAACTTTTTCTTTCAATTCATCTTGAAGCTAACTCAAATTATGTCTATTATTATGAGCATTTAACGAATGTGTCAAATGATGTAGGCCTCTTTTTGATAAGAGAATATATTCTTCTTATAAGTCGGCACAAAAATGAGAATACTCGAAGCTGAATTGAAATATATTAATCGTTAATTGGACTTATCTGAAAGTATGTTCTCAATTATAAAGTATATTACTATAAGTTTTGTAGCATATGCATTTATTTTATATTTTATCGGAAATAAGAAAATTTACTTTTATTTTATTTCATGATATTTAATTGATTCATGTGACATAACTGTATAAATGAACATATCCCGTATAATGGTATTTCAACCAATAAAATAAAATTTTAATATTTCTGTAGCCCTAGTTAAAATTTTTCTGTAGCTATAAATTAGTATTTCAATGTTATACGCTTCGTTTCTTTCATTGACTTTGCAAAAAAAATATATTATTAATATTAAGTTTCTTCAATGTTTTATTTATCATTTTTTGGTGTAAGATGATATTTTTGATAAATTATTATTAAGATGAATTTGAATGAATTTTTGAATGAATTTGAATGAAAGATGAATTTTTTTATTTTAGTTTTTGTAATGTTTTCGCTATTGTTGAGATATCGCACACTTGAGTCAATTTAAATCTAATTTAAGTGTTTTCTTAAATTAGATTTAAGAAAACTTCTCAACTTCTCCCCATTCACATCTTATCCATTCCGGATCCCGCAGTTGACAGAACGGAAACAGCGTGGAAGGGTTTGGGAGGAGTTATAAGCCCAATGGGGGAGGACAAGGGAAAACAGAGGGCATGGGATCAGATTGTGTGTGGGGTGGCGGCAGAAGGTCTGCT
>JAQIXG010001368.1:0-22587 GCA_034700105.1 Oconnorella tubifera
CAAAAATGACGGAAGTTTTTAATAATAAAAATTCTAGAGTCTAATTACACAACAGCAGCCTCTGATGAATGAAATATTACTTTTAGACATTATAGACAGAAATATAAACATACAAAGCAACAAAATTATAGCGCAAGATTAGTAATTGTAACATCGCGATGCTAGTTTAATATGTTAATATTATTAATTGTTTCCAAATATTGCTAAGTTCTGTAATAAAATAATACTGTTATTTAATTTAGTTAATAATAAAAAAAATGATAACTTTTTGTTTGACAAAAAGGTGCATGACTTGGAGAAAGCAAAGAGGTCTCTGGAGTCCGCTCTTGCGGATCAGAAAGCTCAGATGGAAGAACTGGAGGATGAGCTGCAATCAACGGAAGACGCTAGACTGAGACTGGAGGTCAATCTGTCCGCGGTTAAAGGCCAACTAGAGAGAGATGCGCAGAACAGAGAGGAAGAGAATGACGAAGGAAAAAGATCTCTTATTAGACAGGTTTTATACTAATTATCTTATTAGAGAGGTTTTATTAATTATTCTTTTTGTACAGGCTTTATAAAATTACCAAATTTTGAGACATTTCAGTATTTCTGAATATTGACTTATTTTTGCAGTTATCTGTGTGCTGTTTATGTATTTACAAAACATTTTTGACTCAGGGGGGAGAGAGGGGAAGTATGAAATTAATTACAATTCAGATAAATCATTAAGATAAACTTAACATACTTACTCTTTTCTTAACTTATAAGTTTCTTCTAGTTTTTTAAATATTGTATATGAATTGACTTGGGAGAAAGATAAATGTATCTTCTATATTTAATAAAAGTTACATAATGTCCTTTTATACTTTAAAACATTGCATTATGCTATTGCATACTCTAATGTGACTGCATCAAAGCTTAATTATTCTATTTAATTTTATTCTATTTATTTAAAATTCTATTTAGTTATTAATCTGATTTTAGTTGAGAGAGATGGAGGGAGAGTTGGAGGAGGAAAGGAAGCAGAAATCATCAGCAGTCAGTGCACGCAAGAAGTTAGAAGGAGACCTGAAGGCTGCTGAGGCCCAGGCAGAGATGGCGGCCAAAGTTAGAGAGGATAGCGTCAAGCAACTTAAAAAGTTTCAGGTTAGGTCTTTGTAGTTTTTAGTCTTTATTTATTAATGCTAGAATAATTTGGTTTCTGCACAAATTATTAACTTTATTTATTTGTGAAGTGAGTTCATAATGCTTAAATAAGTAATCTTTTATACTGATGTGATATAAGTTGTTTATAACGGTATCCAAATTAATTGATCCTAAATACATTAAGCAGACAAGGCAATCATTAAGTTATTATTAAGTTATTAATAAACCTAACCATAAGCAATGTAAACTTAACCCTATTCCTAACATAGCTCCAATCCTAACCCTATCTCTGCCCTTAAGAATTTATATTCTGGATCAATTTAACGGGTCATCATTCACTACATTTGTGCTGATATGACATTTAACAACAACAACGTGTCTTTAATTTAATTATACTCAAGGTCCATTTAACTTATCACCATTCATGACATTTTTGCTGATGTGACATTTAGTAGCGACAACATTAAATTACATGACAGGCTCAACTGAAGGACTACCATCAGGAGACGGAACTGAGCAGCAGAGCGAGAGATGAGCTGAGTGCCGCACTTAAAGAACAAGAAAAGCGCTACAAGACGCTGGAGACTGATCTCATTCAGTTGCGACAGGATCTCGCGTCATCAGAAAGAGGTCGTCGTGACTTACAATCAGAGAGAGATGAACTTATAGAGTCCGCTAATAACAAGTATGTCAGCAATTTCCTGTTTTAGCAAGTATGTCAGCAATTTTCTGTTTTAACTAAACTGTTGTTATTGGAGTTTTTACGGTTTTACTCTTAGTTTAAGTTATTCTCTTCTTTTTTAACAATCACGATCTATTTTACATATGTAAAATTACATTCATGTGTAAAGAACTGTGTAAACTGTGTAAACTATGTAACTATGTAAAGAACATATTATGTAATTTATGTTAGACTATATTTATGTATTACCATTTTGTTATTTTAATGTTTTATTATGTGTAGTAATGAGAATGTTTACTCTCTTACTGTAATTATATTGCTGCCTTGTGTATTACTGTAGAATTATTGTGTTTAATATTGAACATTATTGTAGTTATTATTGTAAAGTAATATACAAATAACTATAACATATTTACACATAGATAGTTATTCTATGTATTTGGAGATACATAGATAGTTATTCTATGAATAACTATCTATGTATCTCTATACTAGTTTGTAACTATGTTTCTCTAACTATGTATCTATGAACTATATATCTACAAACTCTGTATCTATGAACTATGTATTTATGAACTATGTAGCTATGAACTATGTATCTATGAAATATGTAGCTATGAAATATGTAGCTATGAACTATCCGTATATGTGTATACATAAACATGTTTCTCTAAACTAAGCAAAATAGTATTAGTATAGTGTTTATTATCTCTAGAATATTAATATTTATGTGACCTCGCGTTTTTTTTAGAAACATATTTAATTTATTATGTTTTCGCAGTTATTTGTTTTACAATTTTAAAATTATTAATTTTTTCGCAGGAATTTGTTTGCTGAAGAGAGACGTCGATTAGAAACACGCATCGCTGAGTTAGAAGAAGAAGTGGAAGAAGAACAGAGTAATACTTTGTCATTGAATGACCGCATACACAAGGCAGTCCTTCAGGTTAGTCAATTTTACTAAATAGTTGCTCCGCTCTATCAGTCCGGCTTCCTGTCTGTCCGTTCATAACGCTTGATTACGCGATTCAGTATTTTATGCTCGGGTTAAATATGATGCCTGGCTGCGGACTATTTCTAAGTGTGAATCAATTCAGCTGCAGGCAATAGTCTGTAGCCAGGAATTATATTTAACTCGTGTATAAAATTGATTGTATAATTTCTATAATTACTTAGTACCAATTTAATTCTTATTAAAATTTTATAATAGAATTACTTCTATGAAATATTCATTAAGAGATATAACACTATGACGCTGTCATTTTACTGACTTATTCTTTAACAGTCGGATCAACTAACCAGCGAGTTAATGCTAGAAAGAGCCAACGCGCAAAAGCTTCAAAGCGAACATGCGTTACTCGACAGACAAAACAAAGAACTTCGCGCTAAACAAACAGAACTAGAAGGTCAGTTCAAGACACGAGGCAAGATGGCCGTTCAAGCGCTGGAAAGTCGTATCGCTAATTTGGAGGAGCAGCTGGAGACAGAGTCGAAGGAGAGACAGACGGCGCAGAAGATGAATAGAAAGTACGAGAAGAAATCTAAGGAGTTGTTGCTGCAAGCGGAAGAGGAACGAAGACACGCAGATCAGAGCAAGGAACAGGTCAGTGGTGACATTTGTTTTTTATGGTTGATTTTTTGGGTTAAATGGTTCTTTCTTTCAGTTGATGGTTTGTCCTCACTGCTCGGTGGAGGATGTGTGGTTTTATCTAACAGTAAAACATAGATGGCATATAACAGCATAATGTTAGAGATGATGTCCAATGAAATTGCTGTAATAACCATGTGCCTTACAAATTTTTAACCCGAATCTATGTTCAATGTTTTACTTAAACATTCTCCCTGGAATACATCATTTATACAGTTTATATCTGTTTACACTTCAGGCTGACAAGACGACTTCACGACTGAAACAGTTGAAGAGACAGTTGGATGAGTCTGAGGAAGAATGCGCTCGTCTGATGTCCTTGAAACGCAAGACCCAGCGTGACTTGGAGGAACAGATAGAACACAACGAGGTGATGCAGAGAGAGTTGGATCAGATCAAGAGCAAGTTTCGTGTTGGGAGCTCATCCAGTGTCGTTGGTGATAAGGCGGCAGCTTCCGGGTAAGTTTATTCATCCTGACTTGTCACGTGACAATTGAACATCTATAGAATGTCGTTTATTTAATTGTTAAATAATATTATCTATTAACAGAATAACATACTGTATATAAGCAAATTTTTATTGTTAAGAACTGATGATAGTTATTGTATTGTTGTCTTTGTTATTGTAATTTTTAATTTCATCCGATTAGCACTGAATCGTGCATTTTCAACTATTTCTAACATTTGTTAGTTATGTTTTTTTTTATTTTCAGAAAACAGAAGATGAGAGAGCGGTAAGCAATTTTATTTTAGTTTAAATTAACTGTTTTCTATTGTCTTGAGCTGGCAGCCTGGCACGCGTAGGATTTGTTTTTTAGTAAATAGAGCATGATTAGTTGGAAAAAGTTACAGATTTGTTATTGTGAATAATTTTAATTTGTTTTGTTCAATTGAATCCTATTTGTATGGTTTAGATCTTTATATCTGCATTCTCTGTCTGATATTAAATATATTATTGCATCTTTTTATCATTTTCAGTTCTAGATTTTGCTGATTATTATTTTTCTATAATTTGTAGTGAAATCTATGTACTTTACTGTGTGTTATATATGAATTTTAATATAAGCAATATATATATATACTGTTAAATATATATTTAATTAAATATATACGCAGCTAAGTAATATGTGTGTATATAAAAGATATACAGTTAGATTTCAAAATTGCAAAACTGTGAATGAAAATTTATTATGTAATATAGAAACAGGGAGACTAGTAGAATATTTGACGATGACTTTTCCGATGATGATATTAAGTCGTAAGTAAATGGGTTTTAGCTAAGAATTCTTTGCGTTAAAAGAATTTTAACGGAAAAAAATCACTTCTTGTTTTGAATTCTTTGTTGTTTCCTTATAGTTAATTTTATGCAGTTTGAGATTATATTGTTATCTAAGAATTAATCTGATTTTCTTTTCAGAAGGTCATTATTATTGTATTATTCTATATTCTGGCTTTAAATTTAAAAATTTATTTGAAATCTAGTTGTAATTTTTACCAAGTTTATTTTTTACTGTAATTGTGTAAAGCTAATAATATAAAATATAATTTAAGTTGAAAATTCAATAATAGATAATTGGTATTGATAATGTAGTATATTTATATAACTTATTAATAGAGTTTTTATTATAAATATAATTTTTTATTATATTAAAAAATATATATATTAATATCGTATTAGAATTCGTAATACTTCCAGTTCTTGATTAAATGACAATATTTATATACATTGCGTTAATTTGTTTTAAGTATTAGGTCATTATTACAATGACGTTTTTTATTTAAGATAACTAACTTTAATCTCGATTTGTTTACCGCTTTACTCTGTAATTATCTATTAAATGTACAATTGCTTATTATTAAATGTTTGGTAGATAAGTTAATTAGTTTATTTAATTCTTTCATTGTGCGCATTTATGTTATTAAAAGAATGCTATAAACTATTGTTGATATAATTTATTACAATTTTAATATACAATATTGAATATGTTATGTTATATAAAATAATATGTTTATATAATTTGCAGAAAACTTTTAAGTTTTCATGGATCATATGTTTTGCATTGTACATATACATACGAATGTAGATTATGTAGATTATATTGCGAATTATATTATTAGATTTATGCTTATTATACATTTATTTTATATAAATTTAATGGCACAATTTTTATTGACAGGGTGTCACCGCGTTCTACCGGTAAGGCGACATCTGGCACTCAAGGAAACGGCACAAGCGTGTCACCTGATGGATCCTTTGAGGATGGGGGGGAGGCCCCCGCTCAACCCTAGTACTTTAGATTAGATAGTATCTGCCTTTCACATTTTTTAGTTCGCTTTGATAAAAAGCGAAAATAAAACTGAATAAGAAAAAAAAGTTAAATTAAACTGAGGCTAAATTGCTTTCCCTAGTCAGTCATTACCTCTTTACCTTGTGTATTATCATATACTGCTGATGCAATGATTGAATGATTGCAATTAATCATTATGATTAATCCTAATCATTGGAAGTGATTCCAGATAATCATTTAAATGTGTAAGGTGGTTAAGAAACTGATGTTTGAGCTTAATGCATTGTTTGCAAGCATCATATTAAGTAAATGAAATTTCTAACTAGTGACTATTATTAGTTATAGCTAAACGCAATTATTATAAATTTGTAATGCTAAATGTAACCAATTTAATATAAATATATATTGAAGTATAATATGAACCATTATATCAATATTTTATCAATTTGAAGTTTATTTATTGTTCTTGCGCATATCTCTGATACTCTTACCCCTTTTATTTTATCTACGAATTACATCGCTTCTACAGTCTGTTTTTTAAATTGCTTCATTCATCATTATTTCATATCAAAATTGATTTGTTTTTTTAACTGGACACTTTACTAGTGTTAATTAAACCATGTAATAAATTGCAGAATATGTACTGACAATATCTAGTTGTTTGCATCATTGTATTTGTGCTTTTGTTCTCTGTTTAGGTTAAGTTTATGATTATAAGTTTCATTTATTTATCTTATATTAAGGTCTTAAAGTTACTGAACAGTTTTGTAAGTAGAACTTCTAGTGTAAGATTGATGCTGTAAGTTTCTGCTAACACGTAATGCACAGAATGTTCAAATATTTCATTTGCAAACACTGCACGCACCATTTAATTTAAAATCCTAGTTGTATTGTGTAATCTACTTTTTATGTTTTGTGTGAATTTGTATCAGCTGCTTATATATAATCTGCTGGTGAAATGAACTGCTACTGCTGTATATCTGCTGGTATTAAATTAATTAAGATCAAATTTTTGATGCATAGCGTTGTATACTTTGTTTATTTCCTTTGGGATTATGGATCAGTTCAGTCCATCTTTACCACTTATAATCTTTTCACTAGACTGTCTTCAGATCTAATTCATTACTGGTCACTTTGGTTCTTAAACTCACAGTTCTCAACATTGACATCACTTTAAAACTTGTGCTTTTGGCTGTAATATCACACAATTAAAAAAAAGAATTTTTCTACTCTACTAATATATTATCAGAATATTATCTGTTGAACTTTCACGCTATACTTCACATTCTGTTCCTTTAGTACACGCAATAGAGTAATAATAGTAATTAATAGTATCATTGTATATAGGTATATCTTTTTATTGCAAATAAATTAGCATTCAATTAAACTGTGCAATTATGCATTGTGCACATAATGGTAGAGGCTAGTTAGTCATTGCACTGCTGTCAGTATTATATTATGCAATATTTTATTGTAACATCTTTTGTCTTATGCATGTCTGTTGCTTGTACGAATATTTCATGTTACATAGTGTAAGTGTTGATCTTCATTACTTAATGCGGAAATAAACTTATAGTTTAATCGCATATTTTTCATCTTTTAAGTTAATTTTTAACTAAGTTGATTTTTAAATTTTGTGTATTGGTATAAGCATATAATTTTTATGAGATTAAATGTAAAAGTGTACATTGAAAATATTTGATTTGAGCAGTTAATTCAGAAATAATATCAATATGAAAATGTATACATTACTATACTCGAAATTTATTAAAAATCACAAAATTACAAACTGCATCATTATAGTTTCATTTAGTTGTAATACAGAATACGTATAAATTTTAATGTCAATTTTTTGAAAAAACACATTAAAGCTATTATTATTCATTTTTTTAAATCATTTTTCTACCATTATTATAATTTTTACTCCTGCAGTTATCTATACTCTTCATTTTTTACCTATATTAACTGTTTCCACAAGATCTATACTCAAATTTACATTTATTATCATTGCAGTGAGATTTTACTTTAGATTCTCTACTAATTATAATTTAAGTGACATAATTACATATTAAATTGCTATTAATTATAATTTGAGTAGGTCTAACATATTGAATTTCTAGTAAATATAATTATAATACTGATATACTATGAAATACTACTTTACTTCTTTGTTTTCTTTGCATTTCTTATAATTGAGCAATTAGAAATGTTTACAGGCTCTATTCATGTATTAATTGTCAACTATCTCTCAGTTTCTAATTATTCTAATTATTTACCCTTTTTTAAATTATCATTGTGGTTATGTAAAGCAAAAACTAACATAAAATTTATATCCTGGAAGTTATTTATGTTAATTGATCAGAATTATAACAATAACTCTATACTCATCGCCATGATATATGAATGACTTTCATATATTATTATATATTGAAGTTTAACTTGTATTTTTGCTTTTAATCTTATCGGTGTTTTTTAAACAGGATATACTATTCATACATTTCCCCTTTGGCTTTAATTCCATGATGATATATTAAGGTTAATTCTAACAATTAATCCATTGCATGTAGAATGTCATCTAATAAATGCTATAATAAAAACTAATACTAGTTTAGTTGTCTAAGTACATTTTTTCACAATTTCTGCCTTTTTCAGCTTGAATTTTATGTGAATTTTTGATTTTAACATCATATTTATAATTGGTGTAGTTACTGTTTCGTTGTTTTAAATATAATTGAAACTATTGACGCAATGTTCTAATACTTAGCAGCTTCTAAACGTGCTTCAACTGTGTCTTCAATAGTTTGAAAATAAAGAAAACCATCATTTGTCTTATAGTTTGGCTCATCCAAGATATATGTTATGTTATTAGCTGCGATCATTACGATATCATATTTAGTGCGCAGTTTATATTAATTGTTTGCTCTTTTTTGACAATATCATCTGTTTATGTCATATCTGCTTAATACCAGTAGTTTAATTGCTAGAAATATGATGTGCTATTTTTAATTTAACGCTGACTATTGAATCTTTGGATAGTAATTATTAAAAACGTAACATTTGGTTAAATATAATACAGTATTAGCATGTTTCTGTAGACATTTTATATTAAGATAGAGTTATTTTACGTTTTATTCTTTGCACGCGTTTGTATTAAAAGTTAATTGTCTTTTAGTTGTTGTTTGTGTTTCATTTGCGTTCTTTTTGGAATCTTAATTAAATATGGTCAACACTTTAAAACAGTAAACTTTTGAGTTAATACAGTATCTTTACGAATACCAATTGACTTCAAATAATTAAACGTATGCAATATATTTGAATTCATTTCAGTTAAATATATGCTGTTTTGAATTGGTAGTAATTATCAGTAGCACAAGATATCATCAGTGACAAATAAATCCAATTAATAAAATACTTCTCTTTATTGATATAATTAATTAACATCTCGTGATAGATGTAAGTCCATAATTGAATATATCTATTCAATCAATACTTGTATTTTTCACTAGATAGTGTAATATTGCAAACAAGTGTAACTAACAACTTATATAGTTCACCAACACAACAATAACAAACAGTTATCATATCAAAGTTATCATTTAATAGTAATCAATCACTAACTACCCATTCTTTAATCTAACAGCTCTGTTATCTTTCGATAATTATGTCAGTTATTAAATATCCATGTAATCGCATAGCATTTATAATTATATTTTATCACATTATGGTGATGCACTTATTCATTGTCACCTTCAGAAAATTATCTTAAAAAAAAAATTATCAACTGATTTTTTTAATATTAATAATCGGATCCGGTTATCTCATAACCTTGATTACAGTCTCAATGATGCATTCGAATTTTTAACAGAGCTTTATCCATTAAATAAGTTTATTTATTTTTAATTATATATATTGTAAATCGTCAGATTTATTTCACAAATGTAATGTACATTTCAAATACATTTCAAATAGCAATGACAGAAAATCACAGTAGCCAATACTCGATGTGTAAAATAAAGCACCACAGTTCATTAATATGACAGATATTTTAGCAAAGCCTATAATCTAATTACTACCAATACAATCACACGATCATTAGTAATTACCCAATCGTTTATTGAAACATTAATTGAATATTTTTTAAAGTTTTTAGATTTTAAAGAAATCATTTTCGGCGATTTGCCACTACTATTTTTCGTACAAAAAGGCTTTGGATGAAAAGATGAGGGAGTCTTGTTCAGAGTGGTTCAACATGCTTCATCACTGCATTCAGTGTGTTGTTACTTTTATTGCAAAAATACAGAATAATACAGAATACATATAAATAAGTACAATTATTAGATGTAAGCCCTGGTGTGTGCTGGCAGATTTCCTGCAACTATAACCTATTTTGTTTTTGTTGTTTAATAATTTACTGTGTGCAGTTAGATTTCTATCATTTGAGAAGATTAAAATATATGTAGGCCTACTCGTATAATATAAATGGTTTTCTTTAATGATATAAACAATTGGGATATTTAAGTATCATTGTGAATTTTAATAGATAATATAATACAGATAGTGTTATGCTCCTTTTGAAGCTCTTTCGGCAATTTCTGTCATCTTCGAGATTAGATTACATTTGAATTTCAGGCTAATCTAACACATCAAATATATCGAAAATTCTAAATAAATCGCTTCTAGATCGACCTCCTTTAATTAATCAATTGATCAATGATCATGATAGTACTATAGACTTCTGTGCATTGTTCATCAAAACAAACTAAAGCGCATGAACACCGAGCATTCAATTAATACTAAAAGTTAGATTAATGTATACGGCCTATGTGCTAATTTCCTGTAACCAGACATATAAAGAAAAATAAATACAAGAATTCGATACCAAGTAAATTTAAATTATCCATCAGCGTGCAATAGTCTTTATTTATAATAAAACGCATAGCCCAGCTAAGCTAGTGAATTTACAAAGAAAATAAAAAACTGAGTTATTGCTAGCAATACAGAAACATTTTGTTTCGACTCTATACTTTAAGTAAAATTTTGACATCACATTATCCCAATTTCGCCATTCCCCAGAATGTAAATTCCGGTTGCATTACAATTGTTTTTCTTCCGTACAGACATCGAATGCTAACTTCATCACCACTTGTTATCCGAATAAGAGAAGCTGTGTAGCATTGTTGGTAAACACCATGTGATCGTGACGTATCGAGTAACGTCAGAGATCGTTCAGTTTCAACGTTTTGTTCAGTATTGATGCACTTGATTTTCACTTGATCATTGACGTATACGCCAAACGCCCATCGTCTTGTCTTATCATGATAGACTATCTGTTAGTAATAAAACAAAAAAGAAATCATAAAAAGAAATATCAGTAAAAAAACGAATTCAAAAATCGGCCAACTAAAATGTTCAATAGGGTAATGATCAAGTATATTTTTTTAATGGACTCTCATGTAATTAAATTGTTATCGAAGTCTATTATTTATGCCAACAAAATCAACCTGAATATTAACTCTTATGGCACGGCTTTGTTGCAATTCATATTTTTTAATGTTCTAGTTGTTTCATTGTCATCTAGTCATATGTCTAGATGACAATGTATTATGAAGTATTATGATTATGAAGTATTATGAGTACAATGTATTATGATTACGTTACATAATATATTACAATATAAGCCTATAGATAGTTCGGCTTTACGATTTATAAAGTATTATTTATAGTTAAGTGATACATTGTTAGAATTTATGATGTATCATCTACAAAAATGAATAACATTAAGTAAAGAACGTGCTAAACTTATATAATGATTAAATTTATCCTCCAAAGCTTTATCACGCGGCCTATGTGTCAGCTTGATTGTAAGCGCAGTATACAATAAACAGTAAATCACGATCGGGCAATAATGCAATAAACATAATCTAGTGGATTGAAGTAGATTATAGCCTAAGTCAATGTCAAATAATCGCAGGTTTAGGTTTCAAAAAACAACAAGTCAGCAAAATCGACAAATATATGCGCAGTAAAATATTTTTTACAATATTAGGTTGATTTTGTTTCATTCAAGATGACATGTTTAAAGTTTAAATGAAATCATTTCACATGTCGCGTAATGAAATCTAAAATAATTTTTAGCATTGACTAAAATAAATATCATTTTGTGACAATATGTAACAGAATTCAGTAAAGGTAATTTACTATACTTTGAAGTAATGTGTATAATAGCTACGCTAAAAGATTATCCAAATAATAGACTAGGCCTACTGAACATGTATGATGTCATCAAGTGTTGAAGTATATTCAAACTATGAGCCAAAGTATTGATTATAAGTATTTAAATACACGTGCTAGAAATTCTACAAAGTATGGCATGCCTATTGACATTGATTTACGAGTGATCTTTATCACTCTTCTTCGATTATTATGGCATGATCCTTCAGCTTTAAATATTATGTAAGATTTTCAAGAGTTTAGACATAAAATATCTTGACATGATGATATCATGATTCAACTCGTTACTAATCTACTCTCAAAAGATTGAATTTCTTATTTTAATATTTTTTTGTATCCTTTCTTATTTGGCTAAATCGTAATATCAAGAAATTATCATAGTATTAAGAAATTATTTTAATCTGTGAGTTTAAAAGATTTCAAAAAAATTTAAAAAGAATGTTAACATTTAAAAGAATGTTAATATTAGCTATCTTGTCATGACTATTATAAGAAGAGATCCACAGAGTCAAATACTCTACAGGACTTGAACCCGCAATCTTATAGTTTTGTGTACAGGGCTCTAACTCGTTGGAACAAACTATGACAGAAATGCAGGATATAGCGGCGCATTATCTGTTGTCAAATTAGTGTAAACTTATTAAAAAACATCAAATATAGCTTATTGTGCAGAAAACTTATCGAACATGATAAGTATTGTAAAAACCTGCGCATAGATCCAATACAAGCCAGTCTGTGAGACTGTCACTATACCAGTAGCTTCGTTCAATGTAAATGAAGATATACCAGAAGATATAAAATTGTTTGAAGTTTTCCAGATTGGCAAGATAACTGTGAAATAAATGAAATAATCTCCTCATCATTCTTTGAAATTCTGTTTAGCATTAAATCTGATATTGTGAAAGGCACTACTAACTAACATATATGACAGTATTTTATTGCCTAAATTTCACTTTATTAAAAAATTACAAAGAAATAGTACATAAAAATGGAAATATCTGGGTGTGGGTTTTAAATAGTTTAGTACATAGGAAAATGACAATTTTCATATAATTCATTCAATAGTTAAATCTTAATCTAACATTTGTTAAAATATTCTTTAAAGTGATTAGTTGGCGATAAGTCGACACTAGGTAATAATATTCAGAGGTATACAATATCATAAATTTGAATCTGAAAAATAATATAATTATGAACAGATTACATACATCAATTATTGGGGCAAGAAGAAATTGACAAAATTACCCGGAGTTTGATGACTACTGATGTGAAACTTCTCAGAGTCAGCAACACCACGTTTCGCTTCAAAATGCATCGCATCCAAGCTTCTTTGTGTCACCCTAGATCTCCGTCTACCTCTCCCTGGCATTTTCTTTTCCTGACCGTCATGTTGTTGATCAACATTAATGCTATCCGTCATGATTTTTCTCTGTTCACTGCGCTCATCAAACAATTTGAAGTTAACCGTCCGTTTTGATGGCTCATTCAGTTTACTATCTTCAACATTATCGATCGAACGCTTTTTTCTAACAACAGTATCTAGATATAACTGAAACCGTTCTAAGTTTTCTTCTGCATCTGAATCACGTGGGAGTGATGCAAGGTCAGATTCAGTCATTTTTTCTTTAATATCAAACCAGTAATCGCCGAAGTCTAGCTGTATGTCGTCGTTTTCATCATCGATGAAAAACTGTAGATCATCGTCGATACCGCTGCCCAATTCGACATCTTCTTCTGAATAATCTTCGCTTTCTTGTATAATTGCAAAGAGCAGGGTATCATCCTTTTCCACTGCTTCTTGTAACTGATCGACTTCATTCTTCAAACAACTAAGCTCTGCCTTGAGTTGGTATATACTATAGGCGCTCACACAGACAATAATGCATAGAGCCGCTGTAATAGTTAATATTACATTTTGGTAATGCACAATAATAGAAAATAAACTTTTTTTCCTCGAAATATTGGACTCCATTTCGTCAATGGAATTTTTTGAATTGTTGCTTTTCTCCATTTATTTTTATGTTTTAACCTTACTTGATGAATAAATTAATTTAATTTTTGAGATCTTACAAATCTTCATGCAATTAGTTTTATTGTAAAGAGACTTCGTTTAGTAAGCGTTATATTATGAAAAAAACACTCAACTAGACAGGACGAATCCAGTCATGAACCAAATCTAGTCAACGAGGTGTGAGCCTAGTCTTCTAGAGTTTGAAATAATCTTCAGTAAGCTTCCTGTATAAGGGTTTATATACGATTTACAACAACCGTCTACAATCAGCCTTTAGCAGTCACATATCAGATATTTTTTATAACAATAATACTTGAGATATACAAGCCGGTTAGTCATGACCTGAATGTCGTGCGTGAATTGACTATAACACAGCTAAGTTGTCCGCATAAGCCACACAATGTAGTTAGCTTACGACATTATTTTACTTAAAATGGAAAACCCAGGATTGCATAACCACATAAAATTTTAACGATAATGACTGATACAGTCCTAATTAACGAAAATATAATTGCTTAGCATTGAATTCATTGCACAAACATTAAGTGTATGTGTAGGTAACACGATAAATCTTCGACGTCTACTTATTATAAAGCTATTGACAACAAGTGTCAACAATAAACACTTTTATCTCCAATAATTATAATTCATAAACGACCCTTGATGCAATATTATCTAGTAATCAACAAATTCTAATTATTAAATAACATCGATATAATTTGAAAGTTATCTAATAAAGTTCGCATAGGTCTGATATGTACAGTAAGTTCAGTAACTAAACTTTCATTGAAATCAAAGCGTTGCAATGTGTGAATTCATCCGAAATATTTGACATGCAAGATTATCTCAAATTTCTAAAAAAAATAAATAATATCTAAACTATTTTATTTAATGATGAATTTTTTAAAGATTTAAACCATGGAAGAGCAGCAATTGCACATAAATGCATATAGTAATATAAAAATAGATCTAATGCAGTTAGGCTATATAGATATATGTATAAGTTTTATACTTATCTTTATAATATATATAAAGATATAGGTCAAATATACACTGTACACTAAACTGTAGTCTAAATATATATTATAAGATAATACAGATACAGATCTAAAATATCGACTAAATTTAAGTCAACTTTATTTATATCATGATATAAATTTGATAAATTATTAAAGTTGAAGTTTAACTATATTTGGATTTGATCAAAGTATATACCATGCGTTGATAATTATTATCTTCAATTTTTCTTCGATCATCAATTTTTAAGTTTGTTAATTATTATTTTAAGTATAATATGCATGATTAGTTAATCTAATTAAGTGCAGTTAAAAATTCAGATTTTTATATTTGCAAATGAAACAACTAGAAAACCACAAATGTGAGGGTATGTATCACCTTAAAACTTAAACATATCGTCATAAGTAGAAAGTGAAAGAAACTGCAGTTTTCAGAAGCGTTTCTGGGAATCTGTTTCAATTTGAACAAAACTAACAAACTAACTAAACTTGTTGCTGAAAAATTTAAATGCTCGAATTTTGATTTATTTCATTAGTAGGCCTATGCTGCATTATAATTAGTTGAGTTCTCTTTTAAAATTTATTATTTTAAATTACTCGATTTTAAATTATTCAAAAAAATTGTCTCAATTACTTATACGATAACAGTAGTTCATTCTTCGTAATGATAATGGAATCAATAAATAACGGTTGCCTAACTCTCAATTTATTAAAGACTAATTTATTTTATACTTAATTTTTCTTTTCGTAGGCAAAAGTTTAAGATAAGAATTATTTTATACGCAATTAAAGTCGTACTATTAGAAATTGCGTAGTTTTAATAGGCCTTCATCAAGTTCATATAATAGCACTAAATTTTAAAACTGAGCTTTCAGCGTGAGATCATATTATCGGCTGTTAACATTGATGACATCAGCCACTTTATAAATAATGCGCCTGAAATCGATTGGTTCGTGAATCATCATATTTTAACAGAGTCTAAATTATCTAATTTAAATGTAGTGTTGTAATGCTATTTTAAGATAAGGTGAAATTAAAAACTTAACAGCAATAGGCTGCGCAGTGCGCATTGTAGCTCATCTAATAACATGCGTGTGACGCATAACTATAAACTGAAGAGCTAACTCAGCTAAGTTATTTATTTGGTCATCACGTAACAATGAGATGTTAGTGATTCATCTTTCAATTATTAACAATAACAATTGCTATTATTAGTTTCTCCAGGTAGGCATTGCTTTTATTTTTAAAAAGCAAAACCGCTATAGATTATTTTTAGTTTTTAGTTAATTTATTTTCACCATAGACCAAAGTTTAATAATAAATAAAATAAGGACACGGAGCAGATTTAAGACGTACATCCAAATAGGCCACGTACAAAATGATGAAAAATAACGCAGGCTATATTATGCAGTAAGTTTGCATCTGTTTGATGTTCAAATATAACAAAAACTATCCTGTTACAAGTATACAATAAGCCAATAACTTTTAGTCAAAATGCAGAATCGCTAGACGTGCAGAAATCGAGCATGATACCACTGCTTATCGAGATATACCTAATTCTATACATAGTTACTAGATTCTGGATTTGTAGCGTGTTCGTAGATCATACATTGATACGGTGCCTTTATACCTACAGTGTATTCCATTATGAACTAATATGTCAGCAAACGATGTAGGATTTCTTCATCACGTTGCTTACATCTGTTAATATGTGTACGTAGAAGGAACAGCAGAACGGTGATATTCAAGTTCAGTCAGGGGCAGTGGTAGACACAACGTCTAAATATTAGCCAGTAGAATGTTTTTTAAGATTTCAGTCTGTAGATACTATTTCCTGCAAAGATTATTTGATAATCTTTGTCCATAATTGTTTTTATTTGACGAATTAATTTCACAATCGTTTTAGTCATATATTAAAATGGTTTATAAGAAAAAATAAACGTCAGAAAACAACTTCTTCACTATCTACCTCAATAAGTAGGCATAATAAACATGAAAATATGCAGCACGCGGGATAAATATATTTATAAACAAGGGAAGCTTTATAGATTTAAAATTCATGGAGATGCATTGCTTTTAGAAAACATCAGGTGGACCATTTGCCACCTTCAAAGCCATAGCTCTCTATAGCTAGTGCTTATTGTAACAGTACTTCATGAACATGTTGGTTATATAGATAGGCTAATTCGTATGCCTTTTCTTGATAGCTGACTGCTGAATGACGCGATTGAAAACTTCATCATCACTTTTAGGGGTGCATATCAAAATTACTTATGTTACATATAAATAAGACTTAATCGTAAATAAAATTAAAATAGAGATATAAAAGCAGCTTAATCATCAGTAAGAAAATGCTATAAAATCTCTATAAGTTAGTACTTCACACGTAATTAATCTGAATAGTTAAACTTTTCCTCACATCCCTTGCAGCTGTGATAGATTTGTCTGCTGGAAACTTTTTGACTACAAAGTATCAGCAAGCAGCCGGAGAGCGAGATCAGTCAAGGATCTCAGAATCCCAGTACAGAATCTTGCTTCAAACGCTGCAGGTAAGAGCTGTGATTAAATTTGTATTAAATTTGTGATACTAATCTAATTTAACATTGCGAAATGCACTATAGGATTTTAAGGGTATGAATTTTTATTATGTTTTAAATGCATTTTGAAATGCTTGAAAAATAGACATTTACCCTTGCAAAATTTAACTTAGTATAAAATTTGACTGTAAGTTTTAATGGTGTACTGATACACAATGAATTGAGCATTTAATTAAGATCAACAATTAAGAGCAACAAGAAATACTTTATGATTGCAATTACTAGAATCAAAAGCTCTCTGTTTCCTGGATAAAAAATTAAGCTGAGACATGTGCACTAAACGGGTTTACGTGCAGCATAACAAAAGAGAACAAAAACTTGTAATTTAGGTTTATAGTTTTGACGAATTTCAATCAAGCTTAAATATTATATTTAACAGTTTATCTATGTAAATGTTAAATATGAAAATTTAAAACATGAAAACTATGGCATATGGTTAGCAGTGATTTGAAGTTTGAAATATGATAATATTAAGTGAAAGCAAAAATGCCTTGTATTACTTAGTGAGCAATTTGCTCAAAATTCTCGCTTAGCTGCTTCTTAGCTCAGCTTCTGCGGCAGATAATGCAGTTACTACATACTGTTGTAAAATTGCTGTGTCGACGAGTAACTTTTCGATTCCTAAGAACTGTGAAGTTCGAGTTTAAGCTGATACAGGAACTTGTTGCACATTGCTGCTAAAGTTGAGTTGTTGGAAGCTTGTTAAATCTGCAGCTGAAGCTTGTAATCTAAGATCTCAAGTGCATTTTCTGCTGCAAACTGCCAGCCTTATTAAGAGTATTGTTAAATCGCTTAGTAATACAGAATCGTATCTTAATATATCATCTGGTTTACTACTAGTGTACAGATTAGGCCTTTAGAACTAACTTATTGTTTTTTGGCCTATTAGTAATTATATTTTTGTCATTTATAATTACTATAATTATAAATTATAATAATTATAAATTATCAAGGTATAATTTGTAAATATTAAAGGGTTGTTTAACATTAATTTTGTAAAGCATTTTCATTAGTTCAACGTAATCAAACAATTATGCAATAATGAAAGACAACAAAGCAGTTATTTAAATTTTACAATGTAATAAGACTACATAAAATATATAGAATCTAATTGAATGTTTGTATATTAGAATATCAGTTAAACTTCGAGTGCTTTTATAGTAACGATTAATTTTAAGAATTTTTATTCCAGTATTTGCTCATATCTTTTTTCCTCCAAAAGTTCTTGTCAACATGTCTGACGATGAAAGCCCAGCCGCGTATGTTCATCTTATTTATCTGTTATAAACATAACTGTTAACAAAAATGACTAATTATTTTCTAAAGTCTATATAAGCCTAATCAATAAACGTTAATAATTAATTTTTGTTTACAATTTTTCGAGTCTATATTATAACGGTTTGGTTGAAATATAACTTCGTGCAAGATCGGTTGTTTTAATAAATTCTAATTATTATTTTAATATTTTAATATTTAGATAACAGTTATCGTTCAATTTATTTTAATTTTGGTTTGTTCAATTGATATCTCATTATATTTTTATGATGTATAAATTTAAATGTTAAAGTATAAACACCCAATTTTAAGTAATTTAGGTGTTTTTCAATAATCTTGATTTTGTATCTTTGATTTATTTATAGTCTTTATGGAAAGAAAATTTAAATAAATTAAAACTAAGTTTAGCGATATTAAAACCGTTTTTATGAAACTTTTCCAGGTAGTGTCTGAATAACTTTTAGTACTATGCGAAATTAATAATTATAGAAAAATCAGCATGTAACATAATAGTTAAATAAATGCCAAATACATTATTATACATACGTAAGTAGTATAAAGTAAAAAGTATTGAGTTAGTCGAATAAGCATTTCGCCAGTTAATCTCATTCATTAATGTCAAATTACTTTTAAATAGTTATGTTCTGTTTTGAGTTAATTTCAGTTACCGGTACTCTAATATTTTATGTAAATGTGTACTTACATAAATATGCATCATCAAGTATTTTGTGTTTTTATTTTATAGTTTATATTAAATTTGTTGTCTTATTATAGAGGCCCTGACTTTCTTAACTTTAATTAATATGTTTTAATCTGCAGTTAATTGAAGTCCTACTTCGACTTAACTGTTAATTTACAATTAAATTACTTTACAATAACTTTTTAACATTAAACTGTTGTTAATTTACAATTTAATTTTTAACATTAAGTTTTGATTAATATACGAACAAATTTTAGCATAATGATAATTAATGCAGTAATTAAATAACTTTGTTTATTGTAACATTATTTTCACAGAAGCGACGATGAGAGGTTAGTAATAAAGCGTCTAACATCAATAAATGTTGCGGCTCTAATAATATAGAAACTGTAAAAAGCTGAAAAGCTGTGGGTCTGTTTTTAATTAATCTTGGTCACTTTAGGTTTCAAATGACATCTGCGCCTATTATTATAACTGTCTGAAATTGGAACAACTTATTTAAACTTTTATTTCCAACAGCATTTCAAATTCACATCTAAATGCATTGAAAGATTAAAAACTTTTGGCATTTTAAAATTTAGTGTACTAAGTTTAAAAATTCTGTTTGCGACATATTTTAATTAGTTAAAAAGGCGTATAACGCAGAACATAACAGATATAATAATAACACGGCACATAGCATATATATGTGTCATTATTCAAAAATGTCGGAAACACATTTTTGGATTTGACTAATGATAAACAGTTTATCGTATATATTATTTAATCAGGATTTTTTGGTCATTTTTATAACACGTTAACAATTTATAAACATTTGTTTGTTAATTTATATTTTACAGACATGTGCAAAATGTAAATTAACATTTTATACAAATATGTAACTTAATGCAACATTATAGGTGCATAAATTATTTAAAAACTAAAGTGTTCAAGAAAATTAGAACCCACTACATATAATAATAATCAGTGTTATAACATTAGTCCTAGAATATTAATTACTAGAAATTTAGATTAATTTGCATGCCTAATATTCGATTATTTAGTGTGACAGATTATAAATGGTTCAATTCATTTTACAATGAAGAAACCGATTTATATCAAACGTTGTAAAATAGTTCGAATAAAGTAGATTTTTTTCTTTTAAGAAGTTTTTCTTTAATGAAAAACTAGTTTATTAAATAAACATAGACTATTTCAATAGATGTTGTATTAACTTAGAGAAATTATTCAAATTTAGATTTATGAAATACAGTAGATCTTTAGTACTAGATGTTATTTCAATAACATCTAGATCAATAACATCTATATGCTTATAATTGTTTAATAAAATCAAATTATATTTGCAAGTATTTCTGCGCAAATTAAAATTTCGATTAAAAGTAGATCTTTAGTATGTATTATTATAATTGTTAATTTACACCTTTATCGTTAGCTTTAAAGATATTGTAAATATAATTAGTTTCTAACTTATCCAGAACAAATATTGCGAAGACACTATATTATATTATATTCGCATATTTCGCTTGCTATAATAAAGTAGTCTATTTGTTTTTAAATTGTAAGCAAGAAAGCACTTTTATTGCATTGTATTTTGTATCAAGCGGTAACGCACTCAAATGCACATTTGTGCATTTTGCCATGCAACACTGTAACAGCAGCAGAGATCAGATTGAAGCTGTTGATTTAGTTCTGCCTACAGTTTGTTCCCTTTTCGTTTCCGCAACTGAATTACTGCATTTTCTATCCACACATTCAGCTTCTTCAGTAATTACTTGTAAACCTAAGCCCATAAAGCATTCTGACGTCAACAGCTACAATGTCTTATATCCAGCTTATCTTTTGTTTATGCAATTTTGTTACTTTATAAAAGTTACATGTAACATAAGCCTAAATGATAAATTTATGCAGTAAAAGCTGCATAAATTTATCATTTTAAGAAATCTAAAAAAAATTTAATAAAAAAAATTTAGTGATTGCTATTTAAATATTGTGTAATTGCTATTTATTTCAGAACCGAGGGAGAGTTGGCTATGAAGGTGAGTATTTAGAGTAATAGTCATGTCATTTTAAAATTCAATTATTAAACGATTTTAAATAACAGACACCGTCAGTCTCTGGGTATATTTCGGAGCGTTTTTTTCTGATTCAGTTTAAAAAAGACTATGTAAAACAAATTATAAAAATGTCACTTATTTTGTGCTAAAAAATTGAACAAAGAGATTAAATTACACATTTATGTATTAAGATAAGTATGTATATCGCTTTCTCATTTGTATCAGGATCTTACTAATAAACTAATATTACTGTGCTTAAATCAACAACGTGGTCTGATATTCCCATGCGGTAATCCAGCTAAAATGAATCAAGTCTATTTAATATTGTTAACATTCTGAAACTATTTCAGTGTAGAATTGATGTTGTTGTGTATTGTGTAGAAGCGTAGAGAGCAAACAAATGTCGACTCGACTGGCCTAGAGGAGGCTGACAAGGAATTACTTGATAACAATCGTCAAGAACGCAGTCGCATGGATGACGAGATCAGAGAATTGCGCGACAGAAACGTTTGTCTTTCTATTTAGAAACTTTCTCAATACTTTATATGTTAAATATTACAGAAGACATGCTCATCACACAGAGTAGCATAAAGTTGAACCAGTGAAAATAGAACTTTACTATGTTACATTCTAACTTTATAAATTGTAATTAAATATCATTATTTATTATCTAGTGTAGATGTCGATATATATTATGCTTCTATATGTAGATATCGGTATTTAATAGAATACAGTTATTACCTAGAAAAGAACTAAATAGCTAAACATGGATTACATGAAATAGTAATCTATTCTAACAATATTTTAAATTTTATTTAAATTCTATTTTAAATATTAATATTTTAAACTGATTTAATTTTTTTTTTTTTTTTTTATATATAAGATGAGTTTATTAACAAAATATAGCAATGCAAATTGACATTACAAAATAAATATAGAATTTACAGTATAAATTAT
>JAQIXG010001369.1:0-22586 GCA_034700105.1 Oconnorella tubifera
AGAAGAGTTAGTTATAAGAAGGTCAAGAGTGTGATTATTATTAAGAGAACTGGGAGGGTTGATATGAGTAGGAAATGCGACAAGTTGCGAGAGATTAAGCGATTCAAGTAAGATCAGAAAAGAAGAAAATAATTATTACCAGGATTATCAATATGAAGATTAAAGTCACAGGTGATGAGAAGTTCAGAAGAAGTAATTAAGTTTATTTGCAGAAAACAGATCAATTTCATAATACCTGATTAACCTTCCTTCCATCGCTTTCTACTATAAACAAAGCTCCGTTTGGTGCGAATGAAATATGCTGCGGATGATCAAGAACAACATCAAGCGCAGCGTAAAGTCCGGTTTGCTCCTCACTCAACAGCGAACTGATGTTGTTGTCTCTGAGTGGACAATGAAGAGGTCGCCCAACGACACTGACTATCATACCATCACCGGTGATCTTCAATACCATACCATTGTCCAGCATGTGAATAGAATCATCCAGTGGATTCACAGCCAATGCCGTAGGCCAGTGTAGGGTTACCTTAAAATATGTAGTTTTAACAGAGAGTTATTTTGTGAGCAGAAATTTCAATGCAAAATAGATAATGTTCAGTAGTAGAATAAAATCACACTTTAATTTATTTTTTTCACAAAAATAAAGTGTTATTTAAGATAAAATAACACTTCACTTTATATTTCTACTAAACTTAATCATTTCGTGTTTCTGCTCAAATTTCTGCTTGAACTAAATTTTAAATTTTAAAAACAAATTAAATTTTAAATTTAAAGTTAAACATGCCAAAGTACAGTATATACAGTATAGCATAAACAGTATTTTTTATGTAAAGTCAATTGAATTTCAATCAATTCATAATAGTTAAATTCATTTCAGCGAATTCAGTTTCTTACACGTAGTAATCTGATCATCAAAATTTATAAAAAAATCAAAGTTGATCAATTTTCTACCTCATGAGCAGGGACCGCTTCATTGCAAGGAAAGGGATTCCAGTTTTGTGGGAATCCTTGTGAACCAATAACTGTTCTTATTATACCTATGTTGTCAATAGTTCGAATGTTTACACCATCAGCAAAATATACTCGACCATCTTTGTCAATGGCAATTCCTAAACATAGTTTAAACAATAAGCGTTAAAACCAAGAGTTAGTCAATTAAATTAAATATTAAAACTTCTCACACGTATTGATTAGTCCAATTTCAACACTTACAGGGGTTTGGAAAACAATTCTGATAGGCATTTTAAAATTATTTTCTTTTTCATTCATTTTTAAGAAAACTAAACATTCCAAGGATACTTTTTCTCTGGGTATAATTTCATTCTTAAAATAAATATCACATTAATTATCTCTTGCCAAATTTTATAAAGCAACAAAGGACAGCCACAAGAATTATTTGTAAAAAAGGCCTATGAAATAAAATTTGCAACAAAAATTACACAAAACTCAATAGCTTTATGACATATCAATATTTTACAACACAATCTCTTGACAAATTTCAGATGGCTCAATGCTATCCGACATTACTAATATTACTGTATATACTATTTAAATATTAGGACAAATATTTCTCATCGATTCATCTTCTATATTGATATAAAATAATTACTAATAAATTGCTAAACAATTACTAATAATTCTAATTACTAATAATCCCTTATTAGTTATCACGATTTTTTTTTTACTCATTAACAATTACTAATAATCCCTAATTACTCATTAAAAACTACTAATAATGCCATACTATTCAACTTAAAATAAAAGCCCAGACAGTTTTCCATACCTTTAGGATAAAAAAGTCTTGCATTAACGGCAGGACCATCATCGCCACATTTCTCCGGATCCCCGGGGGCGCATTGCTCTCCAGTACCCGCTATGACCTCGTAATTCTGGGTCAGGTCACGAACTGTACCCATAGTCTTGACCCGAATTATTCGACGACTTTGATAGTCGGAAATATACAGCTTACCGTCAAGGGGACTGACTGTCATGAAATATTTATATGGTACTTCGGGCATGCTGAAATAATCAGTAATCTATTAAAAAGAAGAGAAAACTGGTGTCTCATTTTAGAACAACGTTCTAATTAAGATACATTCAACTTTAAAATAATAGAAGAACAAGTAAAACAAAATACATATTACAGCTGCACACTTTCAAATTTTATAACAATTTCGTAACAACTTTTTCAAATATTGGCTACAAGGCTATCATATAGAAATTCGCAACAACAATAAAAACGAGTCTTATCTCAAATCATAATGAAATTGAACTTAGAATGTAATTTTCAGGTTTTCACTCGTAAGTAAGACATAATATAACTATATCTTCAATATATCTATACTATATCTATAAAAACAACCCGTGATAACAAAAACATATATACCTCAGTTGTAATATGCTCGTTACATCTTCTCTGTTAGCTCCTAACTTCCTTATGTGATTATAATCACCGATATAAAGACTCCCATCTCTTCCACTCGCCAGTGCGACCGGAGCCATGAGTCGACTTTCTTCCGCCTTTCCATCGCAACCCTTGCACTCTATGCGTCTGGGTCGACCATTACCCATAACAGTTGTAACCTTACGCGGGCGTTCTTTTAGGTAAATATTAGTACCGTCGCCTTTGTGTAGTATCCCTGAATTAGAAACAAGTAATTTTAGTTTAATGTTTCTATAAGAAATAATATAAATATAGCAAATCTTTGATGGTTTATTATTTATATGCAACCTAGAGTTATAGTTCGGTAGAAATAGCGAAATTGATTAGTTCAAAATAATAATAAATACAAGTATTTGCAGAAAAATTAAATAAATCTAAGATAAAATAAAGAAAAAAATATGAAAAAGATGACTTTTTTCAGCAACAATATAGAATAAATCATGATTAAAAATAGTTTATACTTTTCATCAAATAATTATAATCAGTCAGACAAGTTTCAGTGATTCATAAAAAGAGCAGAAACCTTCTTGGAAGTTGTACGTGTGATGTATATGAAGATTCCACCCTCCAACTTCTGATGACGTTATATCGTACCCACTCAAACTGGTTGATTGACGCTCCCAAAAAATCTTTCTGCACAATTTGTACTGGTAACCAACTGCAACTATAAGACATAAACGTTAATCTCAAAATGTTAGAAGCGTGTAAATGAAAAGAAATGATTACATAATGAACATTGCTATTCAAATAAATTACTATTTTGATTACAAATAATAAAGACTTCATATAATAAGTGCTAAATTTAGCATCTAGATATGACATGTAAATCAAAATATTGCACTGACACAGATTCGAACCTGGGACTTGTCCAATCCAGAACTTTACCACTTCATCACTAAGCTTTAAATTCAATAATAAAAACTATTTAGTCAATAAAAGTTAAATATTTGTAAAAGTTGACAAAAAATTTAAAATCCAACATACTGCTTGCAGATACAATCCCATAAACTTTCTGATTATAAGCATTCCGCCGATCCCATGCGAATTGATGTTTTAAATTAGGCTCCGCCTCAAAGAGCCTCTCATAAACAACACCCTCTACTAGCACACGAAGGTGTACTATGCTAAGATTAGCGGAAATGTCGCTTGGGGTTAGCTGGATCATAATTGTTGACATGTAGCCAGGCGTTTCGCTACTGTGATAAACTAGATAGAGATCTGATCCGGGAATCTTAATACTTTCTTGCAACACCTGCAAAATTTTAATTTAACTTGCAAGTTAGAGATATAGCACAGTAATAATTAAAATACAGTTCAGTTCTGATACTATAAAACTAACAGCAGAAAGTTAAAAAATGTTGGATTTTTTATTAAGTAATTACTGCAAACATTAAGATTCATAGTTACTAATTATGGAAATCAAAGAAAAATTAGCAATATTACTCATCACTTAAATACACATTTTTTAAATAATTAAATACAAATTATTATTAACATAAGAATTTAAAATACAATAACATTATGTTATTGTAAAGCAGTTTTTATTATTAGCACAATAATTTGTAGAATAGTAGAATACTATATTCATTCAATGTCTCTATCATTAGGATTTTTTTTAGTTTTTTATTAAGCAACCAGATTAATACATCGTCATATACACAAATAACTAAAAAATTTAAAAAAACCAAGCAAAAAGAACAAATTGAAAATCAAGCTATTAATATTGAAATCATCGCCCTACAAACCTGTGACTCCGGTACTACTGTACTCCTCGAAGGACAAGCTCCGAGCTGCGTATGTTGCCAAGATGAAATCACCACGGGCTTCAAAACGTAATGATCGTGAACGATTTGTGGACAGGAAAAATTCCTGACATTATTCTGCCCATCCAGAAGCAAAGTAACGGCGTCCATCGTGACTATTCTATTCCAAGGAATCATAACCGTTTTTTGTTTTGTTCTAAAAGGAAGTCTTTGGAAGTTGAGTGTTACCGACCCTCCGCCGTTTACGAGTATGTCAAACCTGTGAAACGGTAATTGTAAATCGTATGTAAAATTTTTAAGTTGACGTTAAGTGCTGTAATTTTAGCAATTCCAGGGTATTTTGTCATTTAGTGGTCTGCATGAATTATAAAAATAAAATATAGCTTTTATATAGCTATATCTTTTATATAGATATATATTTTATATAGATATAGCTGTTGCAAAACAGAAAATCCACATAACATAGTTTTATTAGGTTTTATTATCTAGTCTAATCAACTTTCTATTTGTATTTAGTTAAAAAAAATTAAATGACGATGTCAGTTATTGCTTGTGATATTGCAAAGCGGCAGCTATTCTACTCTATTTATAGAGAACAATCAATAACTGATATAATATTATTTATTCGTAATAACATGCTATTTAAAAAATAGTACTATCTATTAAAGAAATCGTACTATCTTCCATAAAATAAAATAAAATCTATCAACTTAACATAACTGCAATAATTCATATTTATCTATAGATAAGCTATATATAGTTAAATATATAGTTAAATATTTATTTATATTTAAATAATATAATTAACATCTAAATAAAAAATATTGTTTATATCTAAATAATACTGTTAAATATTATTTATATTTAACTGAATTTAACTATATAAAGCAACGAAATATAATTAAAACATTGTAGTTATATAACAGACTTACAATCCCAATTCACGAGTTAGTGTGAACCCATACAGCGGCTGAGTAACAATACTTACTCTGACACCAATCAATGGTCCGTCATCAGCACCAACAACCTTACCTCGAATAACTGACACTTGACTGCAAAAAGCAAAATAATTTATAATAACTGAAGCAAAATAATTCTAAATAATTATTCAAAAAAGCAAAAACAATTTATAATTAAAATTTAAATTGTGACACGTCAAAATGGCCCAAACAAATCGGCCCCAAATACTAAATCTTAGGGTTAGGATTGAGGTTAAGCTACGGGTTTGGGTTAGGATTGGGGTCAAGGTTAATTAAAAGGTTAGGGTTGGTTAGAGTTAGGGTTATTAAATAAAATGATATGGCAGTTTTCTCGGGTTAATGTATTCGGCTTAAATATCTAATATACGTATTTTTAAGTTAATATTCGTGTTAGAATTAAAAGGTATCATACACACTTCGTGGAATTATTAACTGACTTATAAATGTGGATGCACACAAAAATATATAAGTGAATTATATATTTTTTACGTGTTTGTGATTTTGTTTGATTGGTTAATTGAGAGTTTTAAACATTTTTCTAATTATGCAAGAGCATTATACCGTTATAATTTTTATAATAATAATAATTATGAGGCTTTAACTCACTGAATTAAAACTGAACTAAGGTATTAAAAGTTTATAAATAAACAATTAGCTGAGCTGCAATATTTAAACATTTATAAACAAAATCAGACACAGCTTTGTTAAAACATACAATAGAGAAATTTTAGATATTTAAAATAAATCGAAAATCAAAGTATAAATTTAAATCTAAATAAATATACGGATATTCAAATATAAATTCACAAATCTGCAATAAAACTACAAATTCAAATAATCTAAATCAAAATATAATCATTATACTAAATAATCATTATTCTAAATAAACCTATTTCAATTGATTTTTTTTTTTAAATAATCATTATTCTAAATCATTATTATTTTTATTTTTTTCATTATTATTATCGAACACCTTTTTATTATGTCAAGATGTTACTATACAAGTCTACAAACACCTTTAGAAAGTGTGAAAATACAATATAAGAACCTTATATGAAACTTACACTAATGATCGCAACGGTGTTTTCATTAATACAACATCAGCAGAACAATTATTAGAACAAATCGAAAAAGTTGTTAATAGTGTTATAAAAATCAAAAAATTTTTTTTTTATAAAACATGACTACAAATTATAGGCCTACTATCACAGATCTTATATCAGAACTTTAAATCCTTATTAAATATCACAAAATACATTATAATCAATTAAATATATGACTAGAACAGCAAGAATACGAATATCATTATTTTATGAAATCATAAAATAAATCTACCTGTGATTAAATGAACTCAAAGTGGCATAACTCTGTACACTATCATCTTCAATGAGGAACTTCATTCTCTCATAGAAGGAAGCCGTGCTGCTCGGAGGCTGTTTGCGTAGAAGTATTTCCATAGGATCAGGAGCGATCTTGCATTGTTCATTATCACGGCACACAGCATTCAAACAACAGTCCGTGTCTTGGCAGTCTATAGAGCCATCTTATAAGCAAATACAAGAAATATTAGAAATTTAATGTGCACGCAAATATTTCATGAAAAGAGCATTCAATGACTTGATAAAAGTCTAACGTCTGTTTAACCGTCAAGGGATGATGTAACAAATGTCAATATCAGGAAAGACCACATAAGCTTCACCAAAGCAGTGAGGACAAACCATTAACTGAGCATTAACTGAGAGAGGAAACTATAGCATAGATATTATTCTGGAAATAGTAGTTATAAAAGGTGTAATGACAATTCGTCTACAAACTTTTGGTTTATGACACTACATCTACCAATATTAGGTCTACTGATATTTGGTCTACTGCAACATGAGGGTTAGAATTAGGTTTAAGGTTAGGTTTAGAGTTATGGCTTCAAATTACTGAATGCAAGCTATTTAGAGTCAAATGACACTTGATTTCTGTACACAAATCTGAAACTTTTAGCTGATTTGATTCAACAAATAAACCTTTATCATTATCAATGTTATCATCACAGATCATCTCTAGAACTGTAGCGCACGCTATGCCACTGAATCCTTCATGACAATGACACTGCCAGGTCTTATCATCAAGCTGACAGCTTCCATGTTTACTGCATTGATCAGGGCACCCCTCTACAAAAAAACAGCCCAATCAAACACTTTAATGCACTTTAATATCACGCAGATAGGCTTATTTTGTGGCACTTTTATCAAGCAGAAAAGCTTATATCTATGTATATTGATGTTTAATATGTACTGTAAATGTGTATTATTGTACATTTAATGTTTATTATTATTAACTGTATCTGCTATGATGTAGACATATAAGCAAGTTGGCTGCTCCATAATCTACATTACGTTAAGTTATTTTATATCTACTGTAAAAGGTTAAATTCTTTATTTACTTTCTTCAATTTTACATACCTGTGATATAACAAAGAAATATTAATTCCATAAGTAAAAATGTGCCTTATAAATATAGAAATAATATAGTTTTGTTTGCACAGATTTTCAGAACTTAAGAACTCACCGAGTGAACAGTGAAAGCCATTCCAGCCCCGATTGCAATGACAAGTTCCATTACCGCAAGTTCCATGAAGTGAACAACGAGCATCGCAGGTACGGAGATCACATGCCACTCCTGACCATCCTTCATCACATTTACACATCTGTCGATCACACTGACCATGAAGACAATCTACCGAGCAAACTTCTGAAATAAAAAACCCTCAATAAGGAAACAAATAAATAAATAAAATAAATATATAGTTTAATGTCTGGTTAATCGCACAAGGACTATGGTCGTAGACGTCCCTCAGTATCAGGAAAGACCACACATGCTGAGGACAAACCGTCAACTGAGAAAGACTTATGAGGAAATTTATCTGTGAAATCAGTCAGTAAAAAATAACATACATAATTGCATCAAATTTGAATAATTCTTATATTTTCTATGACATTATATAGTTGTGTTATTTTATACAAAATTTACATTTTAAATTATGCAACAAACTTCAAAAAGATAAATTAATTCTACAGCATGACATAGTGTTGGCCAAATGTTCCACTGGCCAACACTGTGTGCAAAAAAGTTAAATGTATTTATTAGTTTACTTACTTTATTGCTTTACTATTTTGAGTATTATTTTATATATATTTCATTACTGTACACTGTTTCAAACTATTGAATTTAATCGTAGTAAGATTCTGTATGTATTTAATCAATGAAACAGAACGAGACAACAAAAATTCATAAAAACCTTGCAAGCAAGTAGATCCGTTGTACCCCGGTGCACAAATACAGACCCCCTCCATGCACTGTCCGCGACCGCTACACAAGGGATCCATGCATTCCCTGGAAGCAACAGCGCAATCTGAACCCTTCCAACCACGATAACATTGACACGCGCCACCAATGTAGTCACCGTGATCATTACAGAGTACAGGACAAACGCCTAAAATCAAACGATCAATTTGTTAATTGATTTGTTGTAGAAATGATATTATGTACAACAAATAAGGCTATTTAGTGACAGCATATGAATAGAATATGCAAAGTTTATAATTACTTAGCATAATAGAAATTAAAAATTAAGTTAGTGTTGTGAATTGAGTGTGAAAATCAATTAATAAGAAGAGACAATCAATAAACCAGGAGTGACAATAACATATTTAAAACTGACAATTGTTAAATAAGCATTGAGAATCAATCAGGAGTGGTAATTAATTAATTGGAAGTGACAATCATTCAGAAGTGATGATCAATTGGATAGAAATCAATCAGAAGTGATGGCAAACATTCACAAGTGCCAATCAATCAAGTGATAAGTTGATAAACAGATGACTATGACAAATAAACAGAGTTGATTCACTGTAACATAGATCTGCTGCACTCCACAAATATTTACTTAGAGAAAATCCTACCCAACCAATGAATAAAAAATCCTATAAGTATGTAAATTGACTAAGATGAAAACCAATAATTTTTAAGATGAGAAAGAATGACCACTAGTTACTTTTACTTTTTAAAAATTTCATTAAGCTTATTTGAACAAATTTTGCCCCTCACACCCCCAAAGAAAAATGAAATTATAGTTTCGCCAAAGACAATAATAATTAGTGCTTGCATAATTAATATAAAAAGTTATAATGCATCAATTATTAATATATAGATTATTACAGTATCCTTACTTAGTAGGCAGTCAGAGCCAGTGAAACCATGAAAACATTTACAAACACCATTATCACACTCCCCCCTACCATGACAGCCATTGAAACAGCTCATTGTTAATCCATCTAATAGAAAACAAAAATGTCAATTTACATCACAATATGGAAATCATTGGCACTGTTTAATTCAAGTTTCAATGCATTCATTTAACGACACTACAGTAATGAAGAAATGACCTCAAAGCGATAATTTGTAATATTAAAAGGTTTTCCAAAACAAGTTTTGTCATTCACTTTAGTTTATAAAGCGATATGTGAATTGGAAAGGGACGAAGGGTACAATTAACCCTTAATTTTTCTAAAGGATGTTAGTAAATTTGTAAAGCTAATGACCTGATTTTCTGGTTTCGGGTTAAAAATCAATCATTAAAGGTATACCATAAAACAATAATTTATACAAGAAAAAAGGTCCCTCTATAATTGTTTTATTATTTGGAAAAAAAAATTGACATAAGCAAAAATATGTTACAATTTTTTTGTATCCCCCTTGGCCCCCTTCAAAATTTTAATAAATATCATCATCCCCTTTATCTCTCTACATGAAATATTTTTAAGTCCTGTTTCAAAAACAAATGCTCCAGGAATACAATTCACTTTGGCTCTTTCCAATACAAACAATATCGCTCAGAGGTAACTGCATTTGGTGACAAATTTATCTAATTATTCTGCACTAAGATAATGAAACATTTAAAAATGGCTCTAGCAAGAGCAATATGCCGACTTTTATTCTGTGCATTTTTAAAGGAAAAGTATTCTATAATAGGGGTAAGCATGATCTCTGTTTATACTTAATCTCTTATTTGATCTCTTTAATATAATTTAAAAATATAATTGCAAGCTAAATATATATAAATATATATACAATATTCTATTACCCTTTCTTTTCAAATTTTCCTTTAATCTCTTTAATGATTTGAATACAGCATAATTATATGATAAAATTATAATAATTATTATACTAAATATAATATTATTATACTAAATATAATTTCTTGTAACAATTTGCATATTTTAACCACTTTAATCTATTTAATAAAATAAAAATTGTATACTTAAAAATGTGTACTCAATAGAAGTAGCATTACCGTGTTGAGAAGCCATGAAAGCTAACGTCTGATTTCTATCTCCATCATTATAAATGAAGATATACCATAAGGCCATATCCATGTATTGAATGAACACAAGTTCAACATCATTAGGTGCATTCTGTAACACATGTTCAATTTATGAAATTATAGTACAAAAGTTAAAATAATAACACGACATTAAATAATCAAATTAATGAAAACAAAAAATATTACAGTCTGTTTTTGCTTCAGACCACATCAATGCTATTTATTGCCATGAACAAAATTAATAAGAAATAGTATACTGTATAAAATAGCAGATTCAAATAAATAAAGTTACACACAAATAAAGTAAAAATAATATAAACTGAGACATTACAAATGTCTATACACATAAAATAACAACAATACCAAAGATACAATCCAAAGTCTAAATCTATTTTCATGACATAAATAAATACTTATTATACTAGAAGATTTTAAATCTCATTTTTTAAAACAACAAGCTTGAAACTAATCCAGTACTTTTTAGCACACAAAAAACAGCTCTGCCTAAAACTATGCCATACTTTTACCATACCATGCCATACTGTACCATACTATATCTTACCAAACATACCATACATACAAATAACCTACCGGCAAAGATTCGCTGTTAACCGATCTTCTCATTCTCTGCGTCACTGACATCTTATGTCCGTCTATCACTTGAAAGAAATCATACTGCGTGTGTGACGGGTGGGCGTTCTTCCGGCCGTAAACTCCAAATACCGAACTTATCGGAACTGAAAAGTTGAACTTAATAAATCTCGCTTCAGGCAGATAGAACTGCGTCCGCCAATGCTGCTGCGCGGGTATTTCTTGTTCGAGTCGTCGACCAAGAGGATATTGAACAACAACGATATGTGGTAGTGAAGTGGTAATATCTGAAAATAGTATATTTAAATAATAGAACAAAATCAACTCATTATGAAACTCGAAAATAGAAACTCGCCTGCAGAATAACGTTTAGTTATTAAAATTTTAATTCTGAAATGAAAATTTTAGTAATTTTACCAAATTCCTGATCATTTAAACGTGTAGAATGATTTAAAATTTTAATTATCTTATAAAATTTCAGATTTTAAACATTTTCTCTCGAATCATCAACATTTTGCTTAATCATACACATTTATAGCAAATAATGATTTTAAAATAAAGGCGTTTTTAATTCACAAATAACACAGACTAATATTTATTACCCGATTTTAAACGAGTATTGCTGAGATCACCAGAATGAATTAAATTATGATTGTTTTCTTCTTCAGATGTACTGTAAAACTTTGTGACTGCAAGAAAGTAAATTATACAACAATTTTTTATAAAATAATTTAATATTACAACAAATGAAGATATTTTTCTATTACTATCATTTATTTTTTCACAGCAATAATACTCCTGATTTTGTATTTTTCAAGTAGTATAATAAATAGCATAATGAGTGTGTTTTTTTTATTTTGAGAAAGATAAAAGCAGAGAAAAAGAATGAAATAAATAAATATATATAACTTCAGACTAATTAGTGTCACCAGCAATCAACAGTCTAGCTTTTCATCATTATTTTCTCTTATTTCTGTCAACTAAACTACTGTTCTTTGACGACCAAGAAATAATGTACACAATATACACCAATAATTAGATTTTTGCCAATTTAGCCTGTAGCAGGGAGAATAGTATATTATTTCACTAGCGCCTACAGAGAGGTATAGCTTTTTAACCAACCCCATCCCTTTTTATAAAATGATTTTTTGTGCTTTTTACAAATACCTCATTAGATAACTTAACCCTAAGCGAAAATCCCATCCCTAGCTCTAATTCTAACTCTAAACCTTACAATTGAACAGAAGATTAAGCATTTGATTAGGAGTTCTAAATAAATTCTGAATTTAGCTAACATTGGCTAAAGGGGCGGTACTAGTTAAACAACTATACCTCGCCTTAGCAATTTTTATTATTTCAGAAAATGAATGAAATTTAAGTCTTCTTCATTAGCAACTAATTACTTCAGTCATGTCGATGCAAAGCAAAATAAAATATTGTTATTCACATTAAAATTAATTCTAGGTATTTCACCTTGCAGAATTACTGATTAAATTTTTGTTAAGAAATATTGAAACTTTAATAATTAGATGTCGAGTAAGGACTTTCATACTCAATACTACACTTAATAATACTTAATTTTCAGGCTTATAAATTAATATATTAAATATCTATAATCATGTAGTAAAACAAGCAATAAGAATAACAAGAAAGGACTAAATAGAGAAAAATACAATAAAACAAATAACACTCAAACAAAGAAAAAACAAAGAAAAAACCTAAAGAGAATAAAGAATAAAACACTAAATATAGAAGAGAATGAACGGAAAAACAGAAGAAAATTTCTATCTGAAAGTTTCTCTCTGAATTATATTATGGAGAGATAATATAATTCAGATTATATTATCTCTCTATTACAATATTTTGGATTTTTTAATTATTGGAAGAAATTAAATGATATAGAATAAATTAGAAAGAACAAATACTGTACCTATGAGGTAGGTTACGATGGCTGTTAATGAGATTGCAAGAACAAGCATCAAGAGAGCGATGCACTTCCAAGAACATCTTCTTCTCAGTTCCTTTTTCATTTTATAACTAGTAGAACTACAGTGAGAGAAATCTTTGAAGTCGTTTTGGACTGAGGGGTAAGCGGGGGGCATAGAACTTTGAGAGGGGGAGGTAGTGCCTTGAGTAAAATGTTCAGAGTTTGACCTGAAAAACAACAACATCAGGCATTACAATTTCTAGTCTTACATTTGGACTTTGATTCATTAATTTTACATTCGATAGATAGCATGTAAATCACCTTTTTAAAGTATAATATCTACAGAATAAGTCTCTGATGATATATATAAATAAGTAGAATATAGCGTATGGTACCTGAACAAATTTATTGAAAAAAATACTTTTATGCACAATAGTGCATCGTTTCATAGCAATTGCAACATAGTCGTTTAGCAAGACAGGCTCCAAAGTTCAAATCCTATCGAGATCAAAATTTCCGCATTGTGTTATAATTAAATGGTGTTTAAGCTTGTCAACAAAAGAACTAAACAATACGTTCTAATCTGTTCCTATTTAAAATGTTTCTAGTTTAAATGTTAATTTTGGACCTAATCCATCATGTTCAGAATCGAATAGACCTCAAGGTTCCGATTCTTGTGTTCATCATTTCGCTAGAAAACTTTCAAAAAATCACTTTTATTTTTATTTCAAAAACATCCGTCTCTTACCAGTCACTTCCTGCCACCCTCGTGTTTATCTGAGCCCCTGGTCTTGTCGCGCACTGACTGGCAACAAGATTGCAACCCGGTGGCCGGAGACCAGAGGAATTGTGTTGTGGATGGAAAGCATTGTCAGTGTTCAACATAGAAGCTCTGTTGTGAGGTACAGTACGCGGTAAGTTGATTAATACTGGACTAGTGGTGGGTGAAAGATTACCTACATGATGAAATATTTTAAATACATTTAAAGCATCTAATACATTTAATAATTCAAATATTGAATAATAATAATAATAATAATGATATTAATAATAATGAAACTAATATGAATTAGTTATAAATTAATTTTTGTACAGTCTGAACAGCTTTACTTGTAGACACTATAGAAATAATTATATCAAATAATATATCATTTCCATGATTATAAATTTTCATGATTATTAATAAAGTGATGCATTAATGAATCATTTTCAAATGATTATTAATTGAGTATAGGGATGATAGGAATTTTATAACTGTAAAGTTGTATCGTGATATTTCTTGCTGTTTTTTTTAATATATACTTATTATACAAAAATGTTAAGCATTAACATTTCAAATTGCTTGAGCTCTAACTCTCTCAAATTGCTTCTTATTCTTCATTATATGGTCAATCGCAATCATTTTATCAATCTTACTGTAAATTCTTAGCACCTTTGTTGAGAGATAGAATTTTTCAAAAAAAAATTCTCATTACTGTATGGGTTTTTTTGCACTTTCTTCTAGATAAAAAGTACAAAAAAATTCTTTTTCAAGGTAACATTTTACATCATTCGAAAATGAAATCGGGCAATCGCTTCCCTTAACGTCCCCTTGAATCCACCCCTGTCATAATCCATGTACCTTCACTGTAAGTAATCCTAAAATAAGAAAACTAACACCATCTTATAGCTCAATGCTTTCACTAGTAACATCAATACCATAACATACCAATCTGAATAAATAAACTTCAATCCAGCGGAAAGTCAAAACCTGATACCTTAGTCATATCATAACAGACAAAATCTTGATGGACACGAATGATGCTAGCTCTACGATGACTTTGTCTGTTTGATAGGAACTAAAAACCCCAGGAGGCAAAAAGAGTCAAGCATTCGGGCAATAGACAAAAACAATCCTATTCCTTGAGATTATTTCAATAAAGAAAGATACAGGAATAGAGATAAACAAACTTTGGAAAACAAGGATGTACAGTATTTGGCGGCTTAATGTTTCAATCATAACAATGCAATTGAATAGTGTTTCACTGTAGTCTGTGTGAATGTTATCTATACGATGCACAACTTTTCAGATTTGGCTCCAGCAAGAAGAAATTATTCCAATTACTAACCCTAAGGCAAAAACCTGAGCATTTATTATTTAATTGTAAATTTCAAATAAAATAAGAAGTTTTAAATCATAAAGGATTTCAGTTTCATATATATGTACAGTCAAAAGAAGTTTGTTTTCTTGTTGCATTTTTCAGCAGATGCTATAATTTTTATTTCAAAAATGTACAAAATACAGCAAATAAATGCTAAGTACAGAATATAAATGCTAAATTTATACAGTTTATCTCAGTTATGTTCAATATTATAAGTAGGTTATGTTCAATATTATAAGTAACTACTTTAAAAATATGGAATAGACTTAATTTTTGAATTTAACTCTTTGTAGAACTTATTAATTAATATCCTGTCATTTGTTTTAATACGAAGTCCTGTGATTTTATATCAAATGTTTCTCAAATGTTTTAATGTTTTTACTAATGTTCTATTTGTTTAATACTTAAATCGTTTAAATTAAATCACAAAAACTTTCTACAGTGTTTAAAATTATTAAAGTTCTTTCATTTCAAAGAAAGTTCTGTACTAACATACTGCAAAACTAATAAAAACTTGCAGACAACGCGTATCTCTACCACAAGGAATGTTATAGCGGCTTTATCTCAAAAAGTATTTCTGTATACTGTGATCTACGGGACAGTCTGAATATAAAGCTAGAAATCTTCAAAAACAGGATTTCGACTTTTTTACTATGAATTTGTTACTAAACAGCGCAGTAACTGCGATCTACACCAAAGTTTGAACATGAAGCTAGAAATCTGTCTGAAATAATGTTGGGTTTTTTCTGGGTTAATGACATTGCAGGAAAGTAAAATTTCTCCTCAATACTCGTTTGTCACTTGATGTCACATTTATAAGCACAAAAAACCGATAGGCCTATCCATGGTATGTGGTAAATATGTTACCTTCAATAATAATACTGTAAATAAATGTAATAAATTAGAGATGATGTAGGGATACTTTAAGATTGAAAAATTGCTATATATAAAATTTGCTAGATTGATGTAAATAGATTTATCATCTATTTACATATATGTTTATAATATATACGTTTATATAAATATTGATATAAAGACACATTATCACGCATAAGAATATAAGTAGATTCCAATACATATATATTTAAATAAATAAATAAAACTAGGTTAATTAAATGAACACTAAATTAAAACCAATATTCAAACCTGAAGACGCATGACTAGATCCTATTTGATCGTGAGAAGGTAGAAAACCTACACTAGTTGGGGAGCACCCCTCCCCCACGTGATTTGAAATGATCAGGGCCCCAAAGCTGTTCTTCACCCGCTGGTTGGGGATAATTCTGGGGGGCATGGAGGGGACGGGCTCGGTAGGGGGAGGCGGGGGGAGAAAAAGGGTCGGCCGGGGTAGTGTGACTGTACAACAAAAAATTAACAAAATTTTAATAAAGTTAAAACATTTAGAAATTTTATTTCTTGATTGTACGACCTGATATCAAAACTTGTTGATGAAATTGGAAAGCGTCAGATTCAAGATTCTGTAAGTTTAGGGTTCGAGTCGTCTGGAGATCATTAATTCACTGACATGTTGCGCTCTTTAGGATTATCTTAATCAAAAACGCTGATTGTCAAAATCAATGAGAAGTTTAAAGCCAGCGTATTTAAAGAAGTAAATAGTTTAAAATATTAATTAAACTTTACTTAGTACTGAATATTTTAGAGCGGTGGGTTGGTGGGTCGGGCAAACTATTTGCACAATATAAAGGTCACAATTATCAAAAATATATTTCAAATCTTAAATTTAGTACCATTCGGTGCCAAAAAAGACTCCTTTAATAAATAAACCAGATGCAATATAAAAAAATTATATGAGCTTGTATGGCATGTAGTCATTTTGCAGTAGAAAAAAATCTGAAAAATAATATTTAGTTAGATACAATGATCATACTGTGCTTGATCTGTCATCTAGAACTAAAATAGTCACACTGCAATGCTGCGTAAATGTTTGTGAGAAAAAATCTGTAGACTTTAATAGCATACATGATAATATTACAGAAACTAAATAAACAATTTGACAATTCCCATACACTAAAATAACCAATTTAAGATTTTTTGCATATACAAAACCTGCATTTGTATATGATGGTAAGGTATAGAGTTCCACTTGGTTCTTATAAAATAGTCAAATCAATTTGTAAATTATAACTATGGCAGTACATGACGGTATGCACAAAATTGTGCAAACTAGACAAAAAAATTAATTGGTATAGCTATTCACAATTTCACAATTGAAAGTTATATCAAAAACTCAAAATTTGGACAAATATATCAATTATTCTCTGTATAGTTATGATCACTGCCTACTAGTTATATCTGTAAACCTAGATTCAAGACATCTACTCTAACTGCTAGTATCTTTTATAAATCTCCAAAATCTTTAATCTGCGATCTGCATAAAAATCTCACTAACTCCCAAACAAAACTGATTCTCAACTTCTCAAGAGTCGCAAGATAGATTCCGATCACCTTAAAAATAATTAGAATTGACCAAGCCCAAGATTTAATCCTTGTGGAACTCAAAAAACACAACAAAATCGACCAGGACTACAAAGTTCCATGTGAAGGATTATAGTGGAAGATATCCTCAAACAAGGTGATCCGCTTTCTGGTTTAATCCCAAATCCATTACTGCTAGGAAGTTTGTTACATGACTGATAGCTTTGAACTTAGTCAACAGACAGTAATATCACAACAGCTGCGAGTAGACTGACAAACGATCAAGAAATGGTGTGAATCATAAGAATCATGAAAGAAAGAGATAATTGAATAAAGTGTGGGATCAGTACTAAACATTTACTGTCAGTTTTAGAAAGTTTTTAACAGTCTAAATCATAATTAAATGTAATGAAGTTATAGAGCAGAATTAGTTTTACCTATGGCATGCAACTAGTACGGAACTTTAACCATGCGATTATAGTGCTTTAATATAATCCCTAGACGTGGTTGAAAAGTTTAATAAACATCGACTTTCTGTATAAATCTTTACATGTAATGTATTACCCAACTAATAACTTTGTTCCTGAATTTAAGTTCAGCGATTATTACTACCCTGCATCAAACTCAATAACAATTAAATAATCAAAATTAAATAAAAATTAGCAAAAGAAATAAAAAATAAAAAATAAAACAAAAACCTACCATCATCACTAATTCTTGAGTAAAAGTTCTCTCCAGTTCTCACACTGCCCAAAGTGCTCGCCCCTTGAGGCACACCTGACATCCTACTGTCCTGTTCCAGCTCCCCGGCCAAGGCCTCTGTCTCTGCCTCATTGAGGCTGCTCAAACTGCTGGCATCAGAGCAACTCGGTGTGGTAGATCTGGACTGAGGGGCAACATCATCATCATCGCGAGCCGATCCATAATTATACGCCAGTTCATCGTGGTTTTTAATGTCGCGATGATTTGGACGTAACGAATGATGCTCATTGGATGATGATAAAGGACCTGAAGATAATGTAAATATAAAGATTGGCTATTGGGATTAGAGTATATTATTAAAAAATCGTTAGTCTGCACTACTAGTATAAAGAAAAATACAAAGGCTTCAAAAATCTAAAACAAATTTGAATGGAAGATACTTGTGCAGTGTGCATTGATATAAATTGTGATGCATAAATAATTATTAAAGCCCAAAATTTATGAATCTACATTCATCATAGAGTATTACGAAATAATTATAATAAACTTAAATAACTTATACTTATATAATATTTCTCTATTTATATTGTGTTAAATTTGTGTGACTGTTAGATTTGTGTGGCGTGTAACTGTTTGCATAGATTTTTGTTACTTTATTCAATATATATAATCTATGTAGTATTTATTACTTTTACTCAATGTATATACTTTATGTTGTATTTACTATCAATACTATCAATTAATGAAATAAAAAATATATGAGTTAATGATATTATGAAGTTAAAAACTGAACTCAGTCATTGCAACAGACAATGTTACAATGATACTAAATTGTTACAATCTGCAATCAATATGTAATTCAAGTGCTTACAATACATCTATAGATTAATTTGAACTCAACAAAATACATCAATATTCACTGTTATTCTTCACATCTTGAATATATTTGATAAACTGTGTAAGAGTGAAATATTACTGTATCGATTTCACTAATTATAAAACATCAATTTCAATCTTTAAGTGTCTTTCAATTTTCAACACTGATTTATGAATATACATTTTCATAATGAAATTAATCATAGAATCCCTGCAAAGAGAGATTCAATGTATTGATTAACAAAATCCTAATTTATGGTTATGATCACACGTTTAGTATTGAGCTGTTATCAGAAAATCTATCACAGATAAATGATTTTCATTTAAATACATCAATAAATACATACCATAATTCAACCTTTAATAAGAAAATAAGAAATAATACATGGTATCAAGCATATTATCATGGATTTGTGCAAATTCATGCTCTAGCATAAACTAATTTCCTAAGTTTTTGCCAAGGAAATACAAGGAATCACAATATGAAGAAATCTGGTCAAAATTTCATGTGATTTATTCTTCCCTTTGATGTTTGACAGCCGTTAAACTCTTGTCTTCTTCTTCTACAATTCATTTCCTCCAGAAAACAAAAACCTTCTGTCAGTTATTCATTTATAATCAGTCAGAATTGCATTCACTTGAGTATGTTAAGCATTGATTGTGTAAATATGTAAAGTATGTCAAATAATCTGTAAAGGTATGTAAAGCAATTTGCAGAGCATGTCCGAAGTCTGTTAAAATGCTGAAAAGAAGTTAAGAATATTACATTGAAGACAAATGTAGTCTTCATAACTAATTATCTGATGCAGTAGCCTCTGTGTAAAGAACAGAAATGTTAATAGAGCTAAAGACTCTTGCTGGTGTAGTCGAATATGAGCTAAATTTGGTCATATGTACATTCTGTACAGTAATCTTACAATGTTATCTAAAGAAGACCCTACTGGTATGCAGGGGCATGCACTCTAGTGTTAAATAAATATGCAATCTAGCGTTAAGACTAGGAATTATGTTTATCTGTGTCTATATGTATCTCTATTAGATATAGATTAAGGCTATACAAGTATAATCCATAACCTAACCCTAAACTCTCCCTGAATAATCTTAAATTAATGACTACGATAACCACTTAATTTATATAAAGACGTTAACTTTTATCTTCACTCATCAAATATCCATATCGTTCTTAAACAGATCTTTTGCTTGTGTTTTTATAATAAAATAACTCAATTGCTTTTTGATCAAATTTCTTAGGAAATCTGTAAACAATTTTTTCCTTCCAACGTATACTGTCATCAACAGATTGACAGACATTATCCAGCGACTTCTCAACGTGTCGTCTATCTGTCATTTATCTGCTATTTATCTGTCATTACCTCTCAAATATGACTGAAAACATCCACAAAATACTAAAGTATAACTCTGTCATTAGGTTTTTAGATTTGAGAAAATTTTACGCAGACATTATATTCCGATGTTTTATTCGGATGTTTTTTGTTGTAGATGGCTTTTAAAAGCGTTTTAACTGATTTTTTCTAATATAGTATGCTGGTTAAAAAGCATTGCTTTCAGTTAGCTTCATCTGAAATAAATTTTCTTGTATATAAAGAAAAGCGCTAAATTTAAGATCTAAGTTAATTCTTAACACAATGATACAGATGCATAAACTGTTGCAAGTGATAAATACAGATTTTCAATATCTGATTGTAATATTTCAAATAATACAAACAGTTTTAGTCTTTTAACCCTCACAATGGTTTCATAACTTTTCCAGTTAGCCTATATATTACAAAGCTGACTCGTTCAAATTTTCTTATTGAACTTTCATTTTCTGATTCATATTGAAATTATTTCATTACTTTGTTCGCGTATATACTTTTGTAAATGATAATACGATAGTATATGATTTTTGTCAGTGAATATTTCTATATTTCCCCAAATATTTGATTAAATGTTTCGATTGGTTGACTGATTTTTGATGAAATGCTGTCAACTTCTCTCCACGAGCGCGTATATTGCATTTTAGATTACACTTCACCATAATAGAATTAATTATATGATCATATTTTAAAACCGTTCTATAAAGTTCAATGTGATACTGTATTGTGATTTGAAATATTGAATGTATTTTTATTTATTTCTTTTCTAATTCTATGTGATCTATTTATTTATTTTCTTTTCTAACTTGTTGCATAAACTGTCTGTTTGATTTGATACACCGTGTGTGTGAATTAAAAGTTACATATATACATTTTTTATATATTTTGAGTGAGAGCAATTGCCCCCTTCTCTAACCTGGATCTATCCCTTAATTCTAGAGTTTGTAAACATACAATCTTATTCATCTTCTTTCTTTTTCTTTCTTTAATTTCTTTATTCGCCTCAAAAACTAAAACAAAGTTCTATTGTTTGTGTTAAGCCCTAAAAGAAGGCTTTGATTTCATTTCAAAATAAAGCTGGCATCAGTCAAAACTTAGAAAATCACAAAGAATGCCATTATTTGCACACTTGAAGGGCAAAGGAATCAATTACTGTATATTCTATCTTACAAATCTGTCAATACAGTTCAACCAAACTCATCCCCTGACATTATAGATGATCTCACAAATGAATATCTAATCTGCTGATAAATCGTGCAGTTTATTTAAATCAGCCAATCAAAGAAAGCTATTGAACAATAATAAACATACTGTATATATTATATCAATTCATATATAATAGATACAGTAAAATGATCCAATATATAATTTTGACAATGTCAGATAGCTCCAACAATAAAATGATTATGTTTTTAACCTTAACAGTTTATTTGAAAGTCTATTTGAAAGTCTATTTGAAAGTTTATTTGACTCTTAAATTAACTATTAAATGTAACTCTTAAATTATCAGATTATTTTTTGACACTTCCTGATTTTCGGGCTAATTATCATATTATTGAAAAGTTTTTGAGAAGAAGGAGAAAGATTCTATAAACTTTATAATATTGTCAAAAAAACACACTTTATTATATACACAATCACAATGCGTAGTACTGAGAATTTAAGCGTATAGAATAACCAGTTGTAACTTTATTTTATTTTATATTTGCCATTTTCTCATTTAGATTCTTCCGTTCATTACAATCGCTTATTGAATAATATAATACATTTAATTAAATCATTATTAAATTTGATTAATTATGATCTGATTTGAAGTAGCGATTGATTATGTATTAATTTGATGATAAACATAATTGAATTTAAATTAAGTATCGTCTATTTAAAAGGGGAACCGACATTTCCCCCCCCGGAACAATTCCCCCCCCGGACATTTCTCCCCCGGACATTTCCCCCCCCCCCTTCTTATATATTTTTTAA
>JAQIXG010001370.1:0-22582 GCA_034700105.1 Oconnorella tubifera
TTTTCAAATTTTAAATTACATTTTATCATATTATAATTAAATTATTAATAAAATACATTAAAACACTAAAAAGCAATAAATTTTTTTTTCATAACTTGAAAAAGGTGCCGGTACGCCGTACCGGCGCGTACCGTCATAAAAAAAGCACTGATTAGTGATAATTAGTGGGTTAACCAGAAATTGAAAGAGGGGGGGGGGGACGGGTTTCTTAAACGAATTTCGGAAAGGAGTTTTTAAAGTTAACAGCTTTTTAGTCTCCGCTTATATGTACTTGGTCCCCGGGGTGAGAACAAATTTTTGTTAAAGTAAAAACAAGAATTTACTTATAAATATATAAATATACAGAAAGAATTACAGAGATAAATAAAAACAGGCTTATGCATTGTACAAAAAGTTTATTTTTGACCTAAAATAACTTGCGGTAAGTGTAAATAAACGTTCTATCACATTAAAAATAACATTATAATTTATTATAATTTATTATAATAAATGTGCTTTTTACTACAATCTATTTTGAATTATGCATTTTAATTAGTTCTAATATTTACATGCATTTAATTTTTATATTTGATAACTTATCTGATTTATTTGTGATAAGTTAATGTTAAAAATGAACATTGAGCTTTGCATTATGTGTCGTGTTATTATATGGGACGATTATTTTACTACAGAATCTCATCGTTGTACTATAATGTTATACTTAATTAGGCATTAATTAATTATAGGCCGTGTAATTAGTCCTAGTGAGATAAAGCACTAAAGTGGTAGACTTTGAAATATAGATATATTATTACATTCAATTTGGGGCTTGGGGGGACTGAGCCCTTCTTTAGAAAATAGAATTAATGAAATTATAGCATTTGTATTTTTTAAAATATAGTTAATGAATCGCCGAGAATTTTTCTGTATAATGTTAAGATCCCCTCACTCATAAAAAATAATCTATTGGCTCCCTTGATAGCATAGGTAATATTTACCTTTACCCAAATCTTAAAATTCAACAACATTTTCATTATCTATAATATCTGAAATGTTTAGGCCGAAATTGTATCTGAACTATGACTTAAACTTATAGACTATAAGAATAACTTATAATTGTATAGACTAAAGAAATAAGATTAAGTTTTTGTAGGCTGCCGTTTGCTTTCAGATGATTGTTGTTTAAAAGTCTGATAAGAATTTTCATCGTGGCTCTACGATTTATTTACGGCATGTACTAGAAATAAAGAAGTTGTTGTATTTTAGGCATTTTTACTCATTTTTCTATTTAATTTTGGTTAATAATTTTTAATTTATGTCTTGTCATATGTATACAGATATATAGATTACAAATTTCAATATTTTGAAAATTTCTAGTGTACATTTTAAGACTTAAGTAGACTGGTTTATTTGGTTTTGAATACAAGTACAATATTTATTTAGGTATGTTTCACAGGATTAAAGTAAATAGTTTTGAAACAAAGTTAGATCGCTGGACTCTGAATTTGGTGATATGGATTTTTGATTTTATCCAGTCTCAATTATTTTGCTGACTTGCTGCATCTTTAATCAGGATGTTAAGTTTACGGATACATAGCTGATGTTTTTAAAAAGTATCATTCATAACACAAGATTATTGCAGATTTTTATATGAAACTTAAAATATTATTAAAATGTATTTTTTTACCCTTGATAAATTAACATTTAAAACTGTTTATATTGGTCTTATATATTTTAATACTTTTATTTTCGTTTTATATTGCACTTTTCTATTGGTCTTTGTTTTTATGTTGGTGTTATACTGTTCTTTTATGCTGATTTTACGCTTAATTAAATTAAACTTTTACATTTTTCACCGCTGTGTTCAGTGATGGAGAGAACTAAGCTGATCTTTGATCACATAAGTCGAGGGGCGCAGGCTGCTAATATCACTACATCACTAACTGCAGCTACATCACGTTCACTTCCATCACTGCGCGCTAGTGATGATGATGTCGTTATCGTTTCTGCTCTGAGGACTCCAATTTGCAAGGCAAAGAGGGGAGGGTTTAAGGTATAAACGAAATTTTTAGTTTTTGATATATTGTAGTCATTTGCTAGTATCTATTTTACTTTCTAATAATTTGATACTATCTAGTTTGATATTTTCTAAGCGGAATGAAAATTAAAGTTTCTCATCAATTAGAAATTCCTAAATGAGTATTTTGTATCAAGACTAATTTACTATCAATGCTGTTGATTTAAAGCGAGCAAGTTTGAATTGTTATATTTATGATGATATAAATTTAATGATGTCAGGACCCATTAGAGAAGTGGTTAGAGCGCTAAATTGTTAGATCCAGGTTTGAATCCCGGATAGCTCACTATTTCTCATAACTACCTGCAGCCTTTGGTAAGACGCTTGAATTGATAGCTACATCTTCGATATTGTTCATTTAATACGGTAATCCAAACGTTAAACGTAACCTTAATCTTTTAATGTTGATTAATTGATAGGATACACTGCCGGATGATTTGCTCTCAGTTGTATTTCAAGCTGTTATCAAAGATGCCGGTATTCAACCGTCCGATATTCAAGATATTTGTGTCGGTTAGTTATATTAAAACACATTTAGACTTTTATTTTGCATTTAGCATTTTGATATCTTTACAGCCAATTAACAAATAGTCACTAGATAATCATTTTGTGCTGATGTAACGTTGAACAACTATACAATCCCAGAGATTATTTTGTCTTTCTAATCACTTACTGATTTTTGAATCTATATAAACTATCTTTGGTACTATAATTTGAATTTTAATCACACGCTATATTATGTGTCATTAATTTTATTCAATAAACATTACTTGAAAAATGGGCACATATCATTCAGAAATCTTAATATGTCTTGAAGTATTATGGTTTTGTGTCCAGGCAATGTAAATCAGCCAGGTGCGGGGGCCAGCATGTCAAGAATGGCCCAATTTATGAGGCATGTTTGTTTATTACTTGAATGACCATTCCGTACATTTTTATCTCATTAGTTACAAAAGTCTTTAACCTGCAATAGTTAACTTGATGAAATTCATTCAGTGTTTGTTGACTACGTAAAACTACGATAAAATTTTAACTTACAAGTATTAACTTATATTGAAATGTTAACTTCAGTTAATTAATTACAAATTAACATCTTAATATAAGTTAATACATGTTAACTTATATTAATTTATGTTCACTGAAGTTAACTTACTCTAACTTTTATATTATAGCATACTTGCAGGTTTATGCAAGTATATTCTTAATTAATACAATAAATTATTAATTATTACAATGGCTTTACAATTGTAGTATATTATTAATAATGTTTCTTGATTTTATTTATGCACTTTTAGTAATATTCCTGAGACAGTTACGTTGCATACTGTGAATCGTTTTTGTTCGTCTGGACTTCAAGCTTGCGCAAATATTGCTGGTGGATATTTCAAATTATTTTGACTCTTTAAAAATTTATTTAATGATTCATTATACGAATAATTTAACATCTGTTTTCTTTAATTTCTGATTATTAGTTTTTTTATAAGTTTTATATGAATAAGCTTAATGGATTATCTTTATAATGATTGTTTTTTTTATATCATATAATTTTATCAATTAATCTTATTACAAGAAATTTCCATAGAGACTACTTAACTTTCTAAAATAATTTCGTTCATTTCATGCATGTATTAAATTTGATTTTTTTCATATTTTTGTTTCAGCTAGCATCAAAGCTGGGTATATTGATATTGGCATTGGTGCTGGGTAAGATGTTGTAGAAATTTATGAAATAATATTATAAAAGTTAAGCCAAATTAAATATGTTGTATAGTATTCATAAAATGAATTAGATCAATGTAAGATGTGATCTAATATTTAACATTTTTGCAGTAAAATTATTAAGTTTAATGTCACCTATACTATATTATAACAATGTTACTATATTATAACAATGTTTCAGACGTAGCTGTTAATTTAAGCGTCTTACTAAAGGGTGCAGCAAGTTAGAGAAATAGCAAATTCACCGGGATTTGAACCTGGACCTGTCACTTCCAAGTCCATCACTCTAACCAATTCTCTAACGAGTCTTTGAAAAATATATCACATGAATTAATTATTTATTAAAATTGATAAATAAATAAACAAACGAGACTTTATAATTGGATAGAAAATTTAATCAATTAATTAAATTAAATTAATTATGATTTTAGTGTGGAGAGTCTTACTATTAATGAGATGGGTCGAATGCCACCAGGCATGGTGCTCAATCAGAGGGCATTAGAGAACAAGAAAGCAGCTGCTGTTCTTATTCCAATGGGGTAGGTTCTTTATTGTTACTCCATGTACTATAATGAATATTATTATTAAATAAAAATCTGTATTTTAATGAATAAAATATCAATATTAAATAAAATCTGTGTTATAAAATCTTATTAAAATCTTATTTATGTGTTATAAAATCTGTGTTAAAATCTGTATTATAATGAATATTATTATCTATTATTAAGTTATCAATTGATTACTTTGATAACCATTTAAATTTAATAATGTATAATTTTGTTATTAAATTGTTAGTTACTTTGATAACCAGTTAAAGTTTCTTATCTTGCTTATAAACTTCAAATAATTGTCTTCTTTTCAAAACTGATATATATGTAACTGATCCTATAAAAAATATACTAATTTTAAATGAATTTAAATAATTCGATTATTTTGTTATCAGTATCACATCAGAAAATGTTGCTAAACAGTTTGGGGTGAGTCGAGAAAGGCAGGACACATTTGCTCAACAGTCTCAGGCCAAGTTTGTTATAGTTTTAAATCTTTTAGTTGAAACTTCAAAGTAAAAAGAAACTGTTTCAAACTAAATAGATTTTATCAGTGATATTATCCGAAAGTGTTTTTAAGTGAAAGTATTCAATCTATTTTATTATGACTGTACTAGTTAATGCTTTTTCAGGACTAACGAGGCAGTTTAACCCAGTACTTAATCTAAGTTTTGTATGTACTTTAAAAATTTTGTTCTCAGATTTATGTATGCTTGATTTTTTTTGTTGAAAATAATTCTTTGACAACTTTTTATATTTTCTATATTTTTGGTTGATATTTTGCTTTTCAATTAACTGCATTATATTTTTGTTTGAAAAATAAAATGTTTTTCAAGAGTTATTTTAATTTTTTCTACTAGAGCCGCAGCGGCGCAACAAAATGGTTTGTTTAAAAATGAAATTGTGCCCGTCCCAACCAGACTCATTGATAAAGATGGAAATGAAACAAACGTTGTGGTAATGTTTTTATTTGCAATATTTAGGATTAGCTGATGGATCAACCTTTGTTTTTTTTATTTTACAAAGTATCTTTAAATCTAAGTTTATATTTTAATAAATTTTCATTAATATTTAACATTATGGACTTGTATTTGGTTATTTAATTTCAGATTTCAAAAGATGATGGAGTTCGTGGTGATACAACGCTTGAAGGTCTTGCTAAACTCAAACCTGCTTTTCAACAAGGAGGCTCCACTACAGCCGGTTAGCATTTCTAAACTTTCGCATTTTTTACAGTTTATTGTAAGTAAAATTGTGATGTGACGTCTTGTTTTCAGAGTTTTCATCTTTCTAATCCATCACATTTTTGACAGCTGTTTATCATTGATTGACTCAAAATGATGCTTATATTTTGATTAAGGTAAAAACTCCTCTAAGTAAAATTTTTAGATATAATTTTTAATATCATCTTATTACTGGACTAATCGTTGTCTTACTTTTAGTCTAATTTCTATTTTACCTTTATTCGAACTAATGTAAACTAAATTATTTTATTCAGGTCCAACCTAAATTATAACACCATATTATTTAAGATCTATTCCAATGTATGAAGTAACATTATTGTGTTTCTAGTCACTGATATAAGTTCTAGGACAATTCGATTAACCCCTAACCCTAATAAAAAATTTGAATATCAAATTCTTCTTAATGTTTGCTCCTAATTGTTTGTTTCTAATTTTTGCGTTTTATATTCTAATTATCTGCTCTGAATTGAACAATCCTAATTGTCCTGTTACCGTGATATCAGTCATCATATATTTTAACCATATAACAGTAAAATAAACAATTAAATATTCAGTTTTTTTTCGATCAGGCAATTCCAGTCAAGTCAGCGATGGTGCCGCTGCTGTTATTCTTGCCCGCAGGTCCTACGCCACTAAGCATCATCTGCCCGTCCTTGGTGTGTTCCGTAGTTTTGCTGTTGTTGGTGTGCCACCTGAAGTTATGGGCATTGGGCCGGCGTATGCCATTCCTGAGGCGTTGAAAAAAGCCGGTCGGTCGGATAGAAATTTCTCGTTTTCATAGAAATATTTTCATTTAAATTTTTATGGGAATTAAATTTGTAATAGGCTTAAAATGCTCAAGGGAATCAAATGAAAGAGATAAATGGTTTCCTTTAATATAAAATAGTTGTTAACAATTTCAGTAGGGGGAAGGTAATACGAAGGTTGCTTAGTCATGGGTTGTAAAAAGTATTTCATAAATAAAGATCATTAGAAATTACTACATTTGGATTATAAAAGATTTTTTAAAATCATTTTATAACTATTTTTTAGTGCGGGATTGTGCGACTATTTTGGTGTATTTTGTGGAATTATAGACGTAATCCAGTAATCTTAAATTATTTAATTACATTTAAACAATTCCTGATAACTATGTGTTAAAAAAAATATATTTACTGCTAATTTTCATAGAACATAGTATCGTAAATATAACTAATGAATCAACTTGATAAAACTGATAAGAACTATAAAATTTAAACTTGCTAAAGTTAATAAATCAACTCATAAAAATTTTTTATTTCGATTTAAATTATATAATTGAAAAGTTGTATTTACATTCGAGTAATTAACTTGCTTGTTAATTACTCGGATGTAAACACAGCTTTCCGTTTATGTTATTCAGGTTTATCTATCGATGACATTGACGTGTTTGAAATAAACGAAGCATTTGCCAGTCAGGCTTTGTACTGCGTTGAAAAACTCGGAATTCCCATTGAGAAGGTAAACCCAAAGGGCGGGGCTATTGCGCTGGGCCATCCTCTTGGTTGCACGGGGGCGCGACAGATTGCAACGCTACTGCATGAACTTAAACGACGACAAAACAGGTTAAAAAATTTTTTTTTTGTCTGTAATCGATTAAAATCTGCTGATAGTAATTAAGTTATAAATCGTTGGTTTAGTTTTGAGAAATGAGAATTACCTGGACCTAATATTGTAAGCTAATATTGATTGAAGATTATAATTGTAGTTAGTTTATAAATATATATTTCTGTATATTACTAAGTATTATATTACTAAGTATTACATTAGTAGTTGTTATATTACTAATTATTATAGATTATTGTTTTACAGTACAATTGTTGTGTTGTATTACATTTATGGGTATATTTAATTTTCGATTAAGTTTTTCATGACTTTGCCTACCATGGTCATAGTGTCCAAATAGTTTTGTTGTTTTGATAAATAAATTGCATTGTTTCATAGATCATTTGGTGTGGTGTCCATGTGCATTGGGACAGGCATGGGTGCTGCTGCTGTTATTGAATATCCATCCGCCTAAACACTTTTATAATGATTCAGTTAATCGCAAGTAGCAATACAAATTATAAGGAAACGTTTAGTAAAATAAAAAATTGTCTTTATTAAGATTGTTAACTTCAATGAAATTGTTTGATTTGTAAATTTGAAACTTTGTTCTCCATTCCATTGTAATACTTGCAAAGTTATTTTAAAATAACTTTTTTTTAAATTTATAAGATGTTATGATATGTTGTTATATGTTAAATTATGATTAAGATTATTGCGTTTAATTGCTATGATAATTGCCTTCATTAAACACTATGTGACATTATCATTTTATTGATACAATAATCATAATTATTTAATATGATTGATAAAATTGTCTGCATTCTAAGCTAAGATTTATCTGATTAAATCTGTATTTTAAAGTTTGTAACATTACAAACTTTGATTGTTTAACTTGTTTCCTCATCAGTTCATTAAATTTAGTATTAATAGGTCATGGCTATCATAGACCATAATTCTTTGCCTCTAATATGTATTGTACAGTAATTTTTACCGTACAAGACATATTATTTTTTATTAGTGGAGTATTTCGTTCTCAATTTTGGCAGAGGGGATAAGACAAGGTCATTGTTAAAAATCTTAAAGTCTTTCTTTCTGTCTTTAACATTTGGGGCAGGATTACAAAAACATACTGCAACCTTTTTTCAGTTTGATCAAAATTTAACATATTTAAGTGTTTAAGAGATACTTAAATTTTAAAGTATTGTTACTGTATATGCCTTTATCACCTTGGGTCGGGCAGAGTGGTAGGAAAAAAGTTACTGTTTATAATTATATCCATTCAAAATAATATTTATTAAATTTAATTATTCTAGAATATTTCGGTAGAAGATATTAAGCAAGTGACCCATTTTAGAACAACTGTATACTCGACAATAAATGCATTTGTTCTTGTTAATTTAAATTCATACAACTTTATAATTAAATACTCAATAAAATCTATCCATTCATAAATCATGTTTATTCAATTTAAAAACAGTTTCATAGTTTTCAACTAACTTTACGATTAAAAAGACACGCGTGTTAATAAAATAAAATTAATCTAGTAAATGCAATGATTTGACAAACAACAATTCAAAATAATTAATCAGGCGTTATTCAAATAATGATCACAATGCAAGAAAATCGAAAAACAATCATATATTTCAATATAACAAAATCACAATTTGTATAAGTAACTGTAACAAAACTTCTTTAATGCTAAATGAAAGTTATAAGTGACTTGATAACTTGTTCTGACAATTTATGTATTCATAGTAAAACAGTGTAAAATATCAATTATTTAGCAATATCATTAAAATGATATATTTCTCAATGTTACATCTTGATATATATTATCCTGCCTGCAAAGGAAAAATATCAGATTGAGTTCAGCTGCAAACGAATGAATGATCTAAGTATAATTCAATTAATATAAATTGTAATTCACTAACGAAAGATACACTAATGAAAAAGTTAAATTAGACCTATATACTGATTATAAATTTTCCTAAAATCACAGTTTGTAATATAATTGATAAAATATCAGTAAAAAATATAAAAGTTTTAAGCTTTGTAAGCAAAGTATTAAGCTCTCTAATAAGAAATACAGCACTGCTACTATGAAGCTCTTTCTGCTTAATTTAATAGATTAACATAAAAAATGTGCACACTTTATTTACTGAATAAATGAGTATATCATTGAAAGTATTATATTTAATATTAACTTTATTATAAAAAAACAATTAAACATATATTTGTAAATTGCAACTGCAAGCTTTTAGCTGCATAAAATAATGCTTATATTAAAGCGACAAAAAACTCTTGATGATAAATAATTTATCATGTTTTTGTCACTACAAAAACATTCCAACTACCAGCATTGATTGACAATATAATAGCTTGAAGTGAACAATTTTAGACAACGATATCGCTATATTTACTTATAAAAATTCTAAGTTATTTGTAAATCGCCAGCACAAAATAACACAAAACTTGGAATTACTTCGACGAAGATATATACTGTAGAAAGACATTTCAGGGTAGAAATAATAAATCACATTTTGGCAAGATACTACGCATAAATATTATACTGCCTACTTTAAATATAGTTCTAACATTGATAATCCACATTGTCTTTCGCCGATGTTAGTATGCGTTAAATATTTTATAAAATAAATTACTTTAGTATTAATTTAATTACTCTACTGTAGCAAATGATAACCTACCGTCCAGCATCTGTAACAAAAGGATAAATATAATAATCAAATATACAATCGGTGAGACGCATGGCAAGAAGAAGGACTCAGACGCCCATTGGCAGTGGCAGTTGGTATATTTACAAGATGTTGTATTATTTTGTTGCTCTTTCGTGAGTCTCTGATCTTGTTTTTTTAGTCAACTGAAAAGATAAAAGTATTTTTGTCATAATGCTTAAAAATCATTTTTATTATTTTAAGTATAAAAGTTTTCAATCCATAAACTGAAACTATATTCGCCTTGCCGGAATGATTAAATTATACTGAACTACGAGTATCGTATTTAAAAATGATTCTTGAAGCAAATTCTTTTTTAGTGTCAATGCTAACGATATTAAATAATATGTTTATTAATCACTTTTGTTTTTTCACTCTACAATGTATTGATATTAAAGAAACAAATTTACCTACTACATACTGATAATTATAATCAATAGTACCTATATAAAATCTACTGTACATAATATATTACACATAATATATATTACGTAAGATAATAAGGAAAACCTACTATTTATTAAAGTACCAAATTTTACACAAAAACTTATTTTTACAACACTATATCAATCTATAGGCTTCAATTTAATTATTCAAATAATTTAATTCAATCATACCTAAGCGCCACAGAGCTGTTTGAGTAAAGCCCTCGCAGTAGTAGTCGCATCCGCAACCGTTGCTCCTAAAACGAAAGAATAATCTGTGGAGGGTGTGCTTGCAATCGCGTTGAGCTCATCGTAATTCAACTGATCCCCTACTCCCACCGTGTAAATAATTGTGCCGCTTTGTTTCAACAACTTCGCGTTACTCGCTGTGTTAGGGTCGCTACCTTCAAAAGTGGATGAAAACCCACTCGTGAGTAAAATAACGACGTTTTCGATTCCCGGTCGATCGCCGTTCATAGCATTTCCATTGAAGATCGCAGTGTTGACATCACTTAGCGCATTCTGGGTATCCGGCATTCCTTGAGTGTGGTATATGTAGATCGCGTTGATTAAAGCGTTGCGGTTTTTAGTGTAATCGTTTAAGAGGAATATATTGGCGACTTTTGTGGCATAAGACATTAGTCCGACGTGGGCTTGATCATTGGTGACATCAACTCCGTAGATTATCTGACGAATGAATTCAAGGATCATGTCATCCCAGGTTGTAGATCCGGATATATCGACAACTATTTCTATGTCTAGCTGTTTGTTGCACGCTGCAATAAAAAGATAGTATTTCACACAGAATATTTTTATAACACAATATTCAGCAGGATTGTACTGATGACTAATAAATGTTATTTATGATAGGTCATATGGTTTATTTCAGAGTGAGCTAGGATTATATCATGTATGATATCATCATAATCTATCATCATATAACCATATAACTTATAGTTTGCATTAGTTAAATGATTGCACTAAAGTTGAAGTCTTTAGAAGCTTAAATAATCAAATAATTTAATCATTTATCGTGTAATAAATTCAAAAATATGTACAAACTTGCTTCACAGTTAAATCCTGTCATAGAAAGTGGACAAATGCAAGAATATCTTCCGTATTGATCCACACATTTACCAGCATTCAAGCAAGGCGCTGATTTACAGTCATCGAAATCTGCACAAAAGAATAATAGAGTTAGTAGCGATATAATGTTATACAAATGAAATATTTTATCAAATTTCAAATACCAGGTCACTGTTGTTCTTGCGTAAAGACTACTGTAAGCAGTAATGTAAATTAACTAAGCTGCCAAACTTGAATAAAGCACAGTTTAATATTGTATTAATATAGATTCATAAATTACATAAATCTCTGTATTCTTTCATACTTATAGATATAGTGAAAGATTTTTATGCATTTGAGTGCACATTTTGAGTCATTTACCATTGCATGTTGCTGCAATAATGTTACTCGAAACATTTTGTAGAGAATTATAACTGTCCACTCGAATTATATTTTTATCCGGTGTGCCACTTATTATAGTATCTGCGAAATTCATATCAACGTAGCCATTCTGACCAACCAATACCATAATAACCTACACATTGAATTGAATACAAACATAGATCTTAAATTTTAATTAGCAATAATTATACTTAATAATGTATTTTTCCGAACAGGATAGATATTATCATTATTATGAACATTTTTGTTTAAAAATAATTATGAAAGGTATTATGAAAAAATACACTTTGCATGAAACAGATTGTTAGTTGAAAAATATATTCATATTTAAAATAACATATAATTTGCGTATATATTCAGTTATGCACACATCTTTAATTTAAACAATTTAGCAGCAATTGAAGACTTCTGACAACAATGAATAACTATTTGTTTCACTTGTTTGGCGCTGGATTAACTATAAATTTAAATGTTTTATGTATCCAATTAAAAAACTAAGTTACAAATATCATTGGAGTAATTCATTTACAATAATTTTAATTTTTAATAAACCTAAAGTAAATTCGATGAATATATATTTACCTCGATTGCTGAGTTTTTAGTCAACACCGCTTCCGGTAGCGTATTCGCTTCATCCAACGTAGCCACTGAGTCCGTAATAAATACCGCCAGATTCTGAGCGTCATTCCTCCCCCCGTTATCCACTGTGTACATCGTGCGAAGTTTAGCCAGCGCCTTTGCAAGATCCGTCATTCCTCCGATAAAAGGCACCGCGTAAACCCCTTGAATAATGTCCTGCGAAGTTGTGTAGTTATTCAGATTAAAAGCGACGTAGGAATCGTTACCGAAGTAGATAAGACCTACGCGCGTTTTGTTAGGACTGACTTCTAGCTGGGAAACTATACTGGCGATGAAGGCCTTGATTTTGGGAAAGCGGTCAAATTGGATGCTGCCTGAAGCGTCTACCACGAAAACCAGGTTGATGTAGCCAGTGCAAGCTGGAAAATAATAAATATAATTTAGAATATGATGTAAAATATAATAGAATATGATAGATAAAATGGATATTATACTATTCTATTGTATCCATTTTGTTTATTTAATACATTTTATTATTAGTATTATTTTGACTATTTGATTTATGTTTTCTTAATCAATTTATTTTGGTTTTATATTTACTCTTGCAGTCCTGAAAAAACTTATAAGAAATAAAGAGAGTTATTCTGAAGGCTTAATTTACAATTAATAACATCATTTGATATTCTTCAATGTAATTTGAAAAAATTCTGCATTTATTTAAATCACTTAAATTACCACATCGATAATTTTAACAAGATTAATTGTAATAAATTAACCAGTCACGAAATGTGTATAATTTATGCAAAGATACATAAAATACATATCTTTAATAATAATGTCTACAATAATGCAAAAATTCTCTAACTAACAAACCCTACTAACAAGCACGTGTGGTCTTCCTGGATACTGAAGAACGTCTACAAACATCGCCCTTCAACAGTTAAACAGACGTTAAACTGTAAGTTTTAGATTATGGCAAAATAATTTTTTACCTCTTTCACAAAGTATACCAGTAAAATTGTCTGGACATGGCCCACAATTGTATCCACCGACAGTCTTGTTGCATGTTGCTCCATTCTTGCATGGATTAGGAGTACACATATCCACATCTGAAAATAAATGGTTGTATGCAAATTATCGTCTTTAGTTAATTCTCTTAAACTTATACTACAGATTTATAATTCAACTTAATTTCTAATTGCTAGCATCTTTATGACTATAAAAGAATGATAGATCTATTGTAGTAAAATGTATGTTCTTTCATTTAAATCTGTGCTATTCACCGTTGAGCTTCTAGCATATATACATTTTTTTCTTTTAAAATTCAAAGTTACTCACTTGAAAAAGTTAAAAACATTCATTTATTAAAATGTCAATGCAACTGCTACATCTGCCAACTTCCAAAATAGAGGTTAAAACACAATCACAATCAATAGTCACCCATCTCTGGTAAATATTTGATAAATTTAAGCTTTGAAAACTACATATCGTCCAATCACCTTAGAAAATCACTTCCAGAATATTTGTATATCACATAAATAATAATAAATATTAAATAATGGTTAAAATATTGAATTAAATAAATATTACCGACCACCACAGAGAAGAGAGTCGAGTTTGAAAATGATATCTTCTCCTAATGTAGAATAATTGGCAGAAGTTAGAACATTTGAAGTGTCAGGCGCAGTAGCTACAGCTTTAAGTTCATTATAATTGTAAGCCCCAACACCAACCTATTTAGAAAGAAAAATAAAACTTTAGTTATTCCATTTAATTGAGCGACTTTTGAGCCACATATAATTATAAGCTCATATACACACAATCCAGTTTGATTTATATTGCAAATTACAAATTAGTAACGATTTGGTAATAGGTAATAGAAACATTAGAAAAACATAATCAATTACAGAAACATTGTAAAAGTTATCTATTTATTTTTATATCTAATTAAGATTTACGGCTAAAATGTTTATTCCTCTTTTTCTTGCGTTCATAGCTTCATTTATAGTTAACGTGCTATTGTTGGACATCCCGTCAGTTAAAAGAATTAAATAATCAGGAACAGATGGCCTGTCACCATTCGCTGCAGTAAACATATCATAATTGGCGGTCCTGTAACATCAAATTTATAAATGTATTCTATCAATCAAATTTACATCAAATGTCTTTTAAAAACAAACAAAATTTCAACATGAAAAATTTAAATAAAGATATGTATACAAGACTTTTGAATTGGAAAAGGTTGAAATTTGTGAAATCATTAATTATAATTATCTAAAACTAAAATATCATTAAAAACAACATATCTCCACAGCTGCCTACTTTATGGCATCTGAGGTATTCGTTGATCCCGCTGTATATAATTCTTGAAGTCCTTGTAAAAGATCATTCTTATTCGTATAAGTATTAAGTTGAAATATTATTCTAGCTGCATCGCTGAAAATAAGGAATCCAATCCGGCTGCCAGTGACACTGTTCGCAGCAAACGCGCTGTCTAAATCCAAATTTAACGCCACCTTGGTAATAAAGGCAATTGCAAGTCGCCAGTCTGTCAAACCAATGCTACCGGATGAATCGACAACAAAAACAATATCACCAGCTCCCATGCAGGCTAAAACAAATCAGCAAATAAAAGTATAAATTATTGATAATGTAAAAATCTTAAAATTGTACTGCAATGAATTTAATGTCTAAAATATTTAGACTCAGAACTCAAAAGAAATGTTTCTTTAACAATGTAGTTATCTATACTGGCACATGAGAAGATGTTAAATATTTGAGTAGGCCTATAAAATAAATCAAAAAAATTTCAATACTTGCCTCTGTTGCAAAATTGTGCCCCATATCCGACTGTACAATTACAATACATGTAACCGAAGAGAGAAGAACAAGTTCCACTGTTTTGACAAGGACTACTTGTGCATGGGTCACTACCTGCAAGATAAACAGACAACATTCAAATTAAATTTTCATTAAACTTATATAGTCATGCACATATGTATATACCGGTATATCGTAGCATCATATAATTAATATTTATGTGATGATTCAAAATGATGGAAATTTACTAAACTTAAAATTCATTTTTATTTCTTAATACAATCAATGAAAATATCTATTTATAAATTTAAAATTTCAGACTGATGCTAATTTAATGAGACGATAAGTTCCAAGTGCTGTCAAGAGTGTAACTATCAAAACTGAATATTGTACATTCACTAGTAATAAAAACTCTTCTACATCGAACCATTTAGCGCTGATGAAATATAATCATTACTATATTACTGTATAATGGATTCTACTACAAATAACCATTCCATTAAATTAAAAGAATTGAGTTTTGAATTCGAAAAGCATCCTTTATACATGAATTTAGATAGATAAACCAACATATTCATTAAACAACACAGAAATGAATGAAGAACTCACTAGAACATATCAGAGAAGATACTTGTGGCTCTATACTCGATAAATTCTTAATCGGAGTCTGAATGCTGAAGAAAGTTCTTGGATAGCTACAAAGAGCATATATCTCATCAATATCCAGCCATGTACCGAGAGCTATGACGTAAATCGTGATGCCGTATCGTCTTGCCAGATCTGCTTGGGCAAGAGCGGCAACTTGATCGGGTGATCGGCTGTTTGTGATGAAGACAGCGAGAGACGCAGTGTTGGGTCGAGCGCCGCTTGTGACAGTAAAAACGTCGTTACGAAGAAATTTGAACGCGTCGCCTTTCGCACTACTTTGTCCCATGTATGTTGTCTGCAAAGTGTTGAAATATAAAAAATTGAATGGTAATGGACATTGAAAAATGAGATGGATTACTTTGTTTAATAATAATTAAATGGTGCATATTTGAAATCACATCAATTGTAGATGGTATGACTTTAAGAAAGAAGATTGCTCTAGTGTTGTTAGAATGGAAGAGGGTAAAATTTTAAATATATTATTTTATTTTAAAAGATGTCTACATTTTTGTTAAGCAATAAAAATTCCTATAAAATTTGCAAAAAATAATTGATGTTATTTTTGTTACTTATTTTTTGCATACATACGAGAACAGAATGCCCGTTTGTCCACCTTCTGCATCTATTTGTTTCAAGGAAAATGAGAAATGCAATAAAAAAATAAAAAATACAATAAAAATTATAGATTCAAAACTTTATCCGCTCTTTTATTATTCATTTAGAACTAAACACTAAATTATTTTTTTCCAAATTATAAACACAAGACAGAGCTAAAGAGATTATGCTAAATTTTAAAATATTTCAAAACATAATGACTAGTAACAGCACCTTAAAAATGGTGTTAATCAAGTCATCATAGCTCGTATACGTATTAAGCGCAACATCAAGTTTCTGTGTTGTGCTAAAAGTCATCAGTCCAACTCTAACTGCTCCTGACTCAATGGGGAAAGTACTGGTGACATTGACGATAAAACTAAGAATTGAATTAAGATACTGAGGATCTAGACTTCCGGAAACATCGATTACAAAAACTACGTCGACGTTTTGATAGCACTGGGAAACTGGTCGAGCTGTATGAAAAACACAGACCAAGAAAGGTTTACAATAGAGTAATAATTCTTCTGAAAGGTTGAACTTCAGTCTTGCAAATATTTCATTTGATATTATTACATTTTCTTCTCTATTTTTTCATTAACTCGTGAAACTGTATTTTTAAATATCAACTACGAGATTAAGTAATCGTAATTATTTTATTAATCAAGTAACTTTATCACGCTTTTACTAATAAAATTAATAAAATCTTGAAACAGTTAACCAGCTATCATATGGAGTATTAAGTTATTGCGCTTGTTTAAAATCTTGTTATTTCAAATATCGTGTTATAACATTTCGAAGCCATACACTACTGTAGCATCATTTTAATGAAACTTTTCTGTTATAGCCTAATTTTATTTATTAAACATCAGGCAACAGTCTTACAAGTGGGGTGTCGTCACCTCCCTCCCTCCCCGCCCCCTCCCCCCAATTTTTTTAGTCAAAATTGAATTTTATTTTATTTCATTTCAATTAACATCAAAATAGTAGAATGAAATTTTATTGACAAAATTTTAACTCAGAGATTCACGAGCATATCATGACCTAGTTGGCAATGCAGTAGTTAGACTGCATTGTTGAAAGCAGCGACCATTGAAGATATATTATGCGTCTTCGAAAAGCTTTAACATGAAAAACCACATAATAATGTTATGATGGAGTTATCAGACTGATGTGTTCGGTCAAGGAGCATTGATTATTATAGCTTTTCTCAGGCCTTCAACCATCAAAACTTCTAGACAGTATATCTGTTATAGCATTGTCAACAATACGTACATCAAAACAGTTTATGTCTATAATTATTGCATGCTTCTGACTTGAGTTAATTTTATAGGACAAGATGATTTGTTGTCCACACGTTGAGAAAGGTCATTTCTATTTCAGCAATAATTTAAAATTATTACTAGAAGAAACTACCCCAGGTTTAAGCTAATATATTTTAATTAAAAGTGTCTCATACAATAAAATGATATAGGATATTAGTATTTTTAAGTTGTACCAAAATAACTCTATGGAATTGATCTTTTTAAGCGAAAAGCAATGCTTAATTAAAAATATTTTTTATGCAATGCTTTCACAATATTATATTTTATTGAGTAGATGTCTTATCATGGCTAAATGTAATTCTTTCATCACTGTTATTTACTATTTTAAAACAAGTCAAACATATAATATTACTTTATGTATTGGCCAACTTTGCATGGATTTTTTAAAAGCTAACATTGTTCTTTTATTTTTGATTGCAAAGAATAATACTATTTGTTTGTCAATGCTAAATAAGAATATTAAATTGCATCAGATTCTCATTATATATTTGATAGCTTGCCAAACTGAATAAATACAAACTTTTTCTTACCTTTTACAGTAGTTGTTGGTGTAGTTGTAGTTGTAGGCGTTGTCGTTGTGGTAGGCGTCGTTGTAGTTGTAGGCGTTGTTGTAGTTGTAGGCGTTGTGGTCGTTGTAGGTGTAGTTGTAGTCGTTGGAGTAGTTGTAGTTGTTGGTGTAGTTGTAGTAGTAGGCGTTGTAGTCGTTGTTGGAGTTGTTGTAGTCGTTGGTGTAGTTGTAGTCGTCGGTGTTGTTGTAGTCGTTGGTGTCGTTGTAGTTGTCGGTGTAGTTGTAGTCGTTGGTGTAGTAGTCGTTGTAGGAGTCGTTGTAGTCGTTGGTGTAGTTGTAGTTGTTATTGTGGTTGTAGTAGTTGTAGGAAGTGTAGAGCTTGTATACAAAGGCTGCGCGCATGCAGTTGCCAACAATGTAGTCAACACATTACTAACCGACGTAAAATCTGTCGAGTAGAAAAAATGACTATCAACGGGAGCTGACGCGATTGAACGAAGCTGCTGCTGATTTATGCTAGTTGTGATTCCTATCGTAAAAATCTCCACACCCAACGCCTTCGTCATATTTGCCTCACTCATCGTGTCCTGAGTGTCTCGATTTGCTGCTCCATCTGTCACCAAAATTAGCACCTTTTTGACTCCCACGCGACTGCCTGGACTGTTGAATAAGATTTGCGTTCTGGCAGTACGGATCCCGTCAGCGATGTTTGTCTCACCACCGTCTATAGGAAGCTGTTTCACGGCAGCGATAAGAGCAGCAGCCGTTTCGTATTGATTCAGAGGAAAAGAAAGCTCAGCAACATCGCTGAATTTTGCGAGTCCGAATTGTGTGAGATCGGGGCCCACTGGGAAGCTGTTGATTATGCTTACGACGAAGTTGATGATGCTGACTGCCCAGTTGTTGTAGCCGCCAGGAGGAGCAGCAATACTGGAGGATTGATCGAGAAGTATGGCGATGTCGGCTTGTTTGGGACACACTGAAAAATGTAAGATTAATTGATAACGATAATTTTCATTAAGAATCAGGTGAGTTTTTAAAATAGACTACTAGCATATGGCAAATAAAAAAATATTTAATATAAAAGAAAACAGTTATTAATATGATGAAAAACATTTTAAAATGTAGCAGTTTGTATTGAATGAAATAAGTTTTAAAAAATGTTCATAGATTCGTACAAGTAATTACAGTATTTTTGAAATAAAATAATTTTATAATACTTGTCCCTACCCACTATGTGACACTGCCCCCTTCTAACATTTATAAAAGTTATCAAAAGTTTAAAAGTGCAGCTCGAATTCACCTCTAGTTACAATTTTAATTCAATCAGTTGTTTTACATTTTTTAGAAGCTATTTTAACAAATCACAAGCATAACCTTAAAATAATCTACAAAATCGATAACCTATCGAATTTCATAATTTTTTAAAATAAGTAACATTACATTTCTTCCTGATAGAACACAGTAGGTTTGTAAAAGCGTCCGCTTGACTCGCGAGCTGATCGTACCCAGACGCTGTTATCACATAGCTGCTCTGCGCGGCTATATTTGCTAACTCCGTCGGGTCTACGTTCGATGTTATCCCAACAGTAACTATTGTCACTCCAAAGTCCTTCAATAATTGAGCAGCGGCCGCAGTCGCCGATTGATCGTCAGATTTACCATCCATAAAGACAACCGCAACGAACGGTAGACTCTGGCGTAAGTTGGGCGACTGGTAGGCTACTTTTACTTGCGTTAAGGCGTCCGCTACGTCGTTACCCGCGGTCGTTATGGCCGCGAGGTTGTTGATGGCTGCTAGTGTGTCTGCGGCAGACGTATACTGACCGAAACCGAATTCAAGTTGTGCAGATCCTGAAAGTTAATTAGTTAAGCTTACTTATGATATTTATTAATATCAGTTGTGAAGCAGAGAGAGTTTGTGTGCAACATGTTGAACTCCCTTATCTCAAAAATCTATAATCGCGACACGTTTAAAACACGTGTCAAATTTGATGATAAAGCATGTGCTTTTGTTCATCGATTAAGCAAAAAATGATCAATCAGAATTGTTAATATTATTGCATCTTTTGAAAGAGTATGAATAATTCTACTTAAAATGTAACAGTTAGATGAACGCACAACTTAAATTTAATGTAGGCCTTTAAGTTTAAAGTTTTTTTATATAACTGCATAAATCAATATATAATGATTCGCAAAGAATTAATAAATATAGATCAATAGTTAAACTATACAATCAACATTAATCAGTCACTAATTAGTTAAAATATACATTCAATAGTTAAACATTTAACAAGTTTAATAATTTAACTAAATCCAGAACTCAACAAGTTGATATAAACCTCTGTACTCGACTGTAGCTAATTGAAATGTATTTGGTATATCAATATTGGCCAATGTTGCTTTTATGAAAGTTTTTAAACTTTGAAAGCTGGTGCTATCGGACGCCGAGGGTAAAACAAGCGTCACTTCCATTGGAACGCAGGCTGCAATCAAAGTATAACGATGTTACAACAATAATTACTATTGTAATATTATAAGCTTATTAAATTATTAATATTATAATTAAGTGATAATATAAGTGATAATAGACTTATAATATTAATATTGTAACATTATGATCTTATTCAGTTATTAATAATATAATATTATAAGCCTATTAAAGAGATGCGATGCTGCAAGAATAGAGATTTTACAAACTATCTTACATATCTCGCGCTGAAAGGTAACAAACAGTACAAATTTTGATGATTTTTTTATTTCAGTTTAAATATTATCTAGCTTAAATCTGTTCATGCAGACTATTCAGTGAAAACAATAATTGTAATTCATGTAATAAATATTCGATTAGAATCAATGACGAGTCGAACATTATTATATGCATTGAGATTAATGCATATAATAGATTGGTAAAGTGTAGGCTTATACTAATAAAGTCACCAAGAGAATGCAAAAGTGCAAAAATATTACATCATATATAGTATTATTACAACATTCTTGTAGTCTACATTTTTTATTTCAAAAATTGCTTGTTGACTCGAGGATTGAGACCTAAAAAGCTTAGAGTTCAAATATAAGCTAACAGAAGAAAAGAAGTCCGTACTAAGATGATTTGCACATTTATAAGACACAAAACTAAGCAAACACTGCAGAAGAAATAGCTGGCTCTTTGTTAACTTTATATATTGACAACGCGTGCCAATGTGATATTAATACCTAAGAGATACAACAATAAAAAAAGAAACAATATACAATATATACAATAAACAATATAGGCTTAATGCTATAAGAGTAGATTTTTTGATCTGTAATTTAATAGGTTAGTTTGTTGTTTATTGGTGCATTAACAGAATTATATAGTTAGTTCAATTTGAAAATATGGATTAGTAAATTAGAAAACAGGCGTATTAAAAAAAAAACTGGTATAACAAAGCAAAATATAAAGATTTTGATGATTATTCCAATTTTTTCGCTACAATTGCTGTGAAAATGAGGTATGTAACTGATAGACGTTGAGATATCTTTGAGTTATATCAATACCGAGATTATTTGAATCAAATATGATTACACGCTTGACGTTATTAGGAAATCTTAAAGATTGTTATCAATCATAATAGTTACTATTATAGGCGTGGTATAATAGTTGATTGATACAATAAAAAAATAAAGGTGGGGGGGGGGGGGTAGGGGAGAGGACAATTAACAAATTCTTTTAACTTTTAATTTAAATTATCTGCCTCGTTGGAGAATTGATGAATTGAAGAAATGCGGAAAACAGATTTTTTAAAATAAGAAATTTAATAGTAAGGCCTAAAGAATTTCGTTTCTAGTTTGAAATTTTAAATTAATTAAAGTAATACTTTCTTCCCCAAATAATAAGAAGAAGTGGACTATCTTACGAATCAAAGTTTACATACTCTTGAAATTAATTTTCAAAACTGAAATAGTAAATTTCAATCTTATTTTAATAATTTTTTTGGAAATGTTTCATCATTGTTGTCAAAATAAATTATTACATATTAAATACGTTTGATCGAATATTCATACAAAATATGACGAGTTGTTCCATATAAACATGCAGCTTCTTTATAATACGCTATTTAATTTATTGTTTAGTAGGCGTCGTCTTCATCGTTATCATCATAAGCGTCATTATCAATTTTACAATAATTTAATCGATTTTACATCGATTTCATTGATTAACATCAATTTTACAATGATTTCCAATCAATCATGTGAGAGTCATTGGTGTAGTCCTAAAAAAATAAGTGGGAGGACGCCTGGATCAGTGGCGTAAGGCAAAATCTTGCTGGAATTTTTGCATGTTTTTGCGCTTTGTTTTAAAACTGTT
>JAQIXG010001371.1:0-22573 GCA_034700105.1 Oconnorella tubifera
TGTATTTAATTCTGTTTTCATGTCATAGTAATTACATCAGTATTTTTGATTGACAGTAATATCGAACCAATCAGTTTACGTCTAACGAGATAATCGAACGTGAGCCCCCAACAGAGTCGCCGACAGAGTCGTCAGTGTGAATGGCTTGATGCTTACAGCAGTGTTCGTTTTTCTCCGTGGTTCGAAAAGTCGCGCGACAAGCTCCACGACTCGAGAAGAGAAACGAGCACGTTCGTTGAATGTAAGCATTCACACTGACGACTCTGTCGGGGATTTAGCTCCCGACAGTGTCCCCGACAAAGTCGCCGACAGAGTCGCCGACAGAATCGCCGACTTAGTCGCGCGACTTTTCGAGTCGTGCGTTGAGTCGTGCGTCGAGCTCCCGACAGAGCTCCCGACAAAGCTCCCGACAGATTCGCCGACAGAGTCGTCGACGGAGTAACCATATACAGAAGAAATTGATTCAAAATAATCACAAGGTCATCCAGATATTTTATGAAGCATATTGCGGGAAAATTAATTCTGTATATGTAAATGATTTTTTTAAAAGACTCAAAAAGTGATGTGATATTTAAACTCAATTCTTCCCTCGAAATTTTTCATAGATCCATCAATCAAACTATTCCAGGAATTGGTTCAAGACAAAGTCCAGTTCCTGTTTAGTCACCGCATTCGACAAATTAATCTCCCATTCACTTGTGCATGAGTATTGAGCAAATACCAAGGCAAAGAAAATGATAAAATATATTTTACTTGTAACCTTTCCTCACAAAAAATTGTTGGAATCCAGGCATCCTGAAACTAATAGAAATGAATTTTATGCATACTGAGTCTCCCCCAGAAAAATTCTTCCAAAGAATATGCCTATAAAAATTGTCTATACCGCCTTTGTAGTCAAGTGCCTTTATTTATCTTATTTTATAAGATAAATTAAATTAATATCTGTGTAACGGTTATATAGGCGAGAATAATTGTCAATCTGTATATTATCAACTTTTAATATTTATCACGCAGGAAATTTTATTTTTATTTTGAGGATAGCTGATCCTATCCCAAATTTTTTTCAAAAGCAGCAGACCTACTGATGATTTACTAGAATTAAGTGTCGTTTCGTTGACGGGAGATAGAATGGAGAAGCGATAAAGCGATCTCTTCCGAGATTGATAAAAATTGAGACATGAAAAAATAAAAAGCTCATCAAGATATTTTTTGCTGGTGAAACTATTGACGAAAATGAAACTGCTTCAGTGATTGCAATAGTATTGAAAATATGTCTTCGCGCCTCTAGTTAGGTTATTGAATATGTTTGGCAAATAAAGTGATTGTCTATAATAAGATATGTTACATCTGCAAGTCTTTGCTTTGAGCTAAGGCAATAACAACAAACTATGAATAATAGTGAATCTAGACACTATAGTTTCGAATAGGTCTACGAGACAATTAATTCAGCGTCTCTCTGCATATTATGTTAAGAGTTGAGACGTCGATGAACGACATTTAAAGTTGCATGAACTTTGCAAGTTCAAACGTCTTAGGCATCTTGTTGCAGAATATTTAAGAATGTTTTAATAGAAACCTCCTCTGTTGTTAACTTATCAAGCAGTGGTGTAGGCAAGGAGGGGGGAGTTGTAGCCCACCCCCATTGGAGATAACAGAATTCAATGTTAAAGATGTGAGTTTAGTGGTGAAACCCCCTCCACCCCCTTAGTCAATTCCTGAGTTACGCCACTGTTGTCAAGAAATCTAACGACTGTTAACATTGCTGTGCCGCATCCGTAGCCTATTTCCATATCGACTTACTTTCAAATGTTCACTATACTTAAACAACATACACGACTCAGTTATAATAGTCTTTTAACGCCAATTTCGAGATACAGAGTAAACATGAGTTACTATAAATCACCCAGTGGATTATCAATATTAATCAATTTTCTTCACGGATCTAATTTTCTCTGGTTCACAATGATTGATATAACTCTTCTTTCAGATCTTCCTCGTGTCCTTCCCTTGCCTACAACTCTCTACCTCGCGCGAGGCATGGCCACCAAGATCGAGTGTCCAGTCGATGCCAATCCACCGGTCGTTCAGATTTTGTGGTCGAAAAATGATCGCTTGATAGATCTCAGTCAAAGCAATCGATTAGGTACAAGCAGGGAAGGAGGTCTTGTTATTAGGTCTGTCAGTAAACTCGACGAAGGACGCTACTCGTGTACTCCTTACTCACCACTAGGGGCAGGGCAAATATCTGTTTCTGTTCTCGTCTTAGTCAGAGGTGAGTGAATTCAATTCATTTTGACTCATTGCTTATTTGTCCAAAAAATAATTGTTAATATAATACTGTTGATTCTTAATCTTACAAGGTCGAACATTTAGAAGTTATCATAACCCAAGGTCGAATGTTCGAAGTCCAATCATTGCAGTCAAAATTAGGCGATGCAGTGATTGATTGAAACCATGTCGTACAAGAAAAGATAAACTTGTTGCCCTGTAAAATACCTTATATTAAAATTTGCTGTTTAATTTTTGCGATGCATCACTAGTTGAGTGACTTAATACTTCAGAACCGGGTGCACTTATATGCATAGGTTACTAAAAACATTCTTGTCAAAAGTCCAAAAATTGTTTAAACTGCATTTCATTTCAACACGTTACATTTAGAAATGCCGTGCAAAAAATCGATATTAAAACTTTCAACTCTAACCAGATTTCATTGTAAAATATCAAGATTTATTTGGATTTTGAAATTCCATTGAGTTCCTCAGATCAAGTGACCGAGAATGTTCTTCGTGGACTCGTTTGTTATATGGACTGCATAAAATATAGATATATGCAATATAAAGAAAAATTTAATTTCCGAACGATTTTTTTTCAATCTCCTCACGTCATATTCTAAGTTTATAACCCTATTAGCGTTCTGTAAAATCTTTTAAATCTCGTCTATTATCGCTCAGCTTTCTTGTATCGGTTTACAGAATATTGTCAATGTTCCATCCACGTAAAGTATGACATAAACCTTTCAATGGTCGATACGCACGTCTGAGTATAGTTCTACGATTATCTTTTGATCAAAACTGGTCATTTCTCGAAAGATATTAAAGACGTGAAATTTTCTTCTTACCAATATTATAACTCGTCTTGCAGTGCAATTAATAATATTTGCAGAAATTACTTTTCAGTAAAGTGGCAATTCAGTTTTACTCACAAATATGTCGGCTGAGATATAAATTTATTCACCTTACTTTATTCTCTCAATAAGAGAGCCAATAGATAATTTTTTATTTCACCTGAGAGAATTTGGCTATGCCTTAATCCGTCATTATCTGGTTTCCATAAATTAATTTTATAATGTCTTGTTTGTCACTTTAATGTCACTTTTTAATGTCATTCTCTCGCCAAAGCAACATTTTGATATATTTGCTTTATTTCAGAAAGGTGATTTTGATGAGACTGTTCTAAATACTATGAAGTAAATTCACGCCAATTGATTACAATAAATCATCTTATAATATTCAATATTTTTGGAATCAAAAATCTGTTGCGAAATGTAACTCTGTGCATTTTAGTCCGACAAATAAAATATTAAATTATAAATTTCATCATAGAAGGTTATAGCTATTGGAAAGAAACAAATTAGTGAATTTTTATTCTATTATATTTATGTATTATTTGTATTTATTTTTATTTTTTTATTCATGCCTAATAAAAAGAAATAAAGTAAATACAAATAATAGATAAATATAATAGAATAAAAATTCACTAATTTGTTTCTTTCCAATAAATCTCTCTTTAGACATTCGCAATTCGACGATGTCTCAGTGATCACTACTTTTTCTTACAACTGTACATTTAATTAGTATTCTGGACGCAGGAGATGATCGATGTACAGTATGTAGTGAGAAATGTTGTACGGTCTGATTGATCATTACAGAATTATCCAAATCGTGAACGGATTGATCGAGTCAAATTTAAATTAATCATTAATCAAAGCGTGGCTTTCAAGTTTCAACACTCGAAACGTCGGGTAAATCACCCTGCGATGGTTTACCCCCAAGACGGAGGTAGGCCTCTGATGCTTGCCACTCTAGCATCTGTTTAATACACTTTTCTATTGTTTCTGAAAGTCTCAAAAATAATGAGAATCTGTTTAAAGGAGAGAATATGTGAATACTATGAATTGAGTTAAAAGTGCCCAGTTATTGTTGGCCTTTATTCAACAGACATTGGCATGATGACCATTGAGAATTGCTGAAATAAAATTTGCAAGTTGAGGAAGCATTTATTTTTGTATCACTACTTTTACTTGCTTTCTTCAGTTAATTTTATCCGTTCCTTTTGTTGCCTGAACCCTTATGTCATATAATAAAATTGTACTTTATATTATTATATTTGATCTAACCTCTTTCAAACTTGCAAGCTAAGCAAAAAAATGCAAACACAAGCAAATAGAAATTCAGAATCAACTTTAGAATAGACTTTAGACATACTAAAATAACTGCTTAATCTTCAATCTCATTTATCTAAGTGCCTAGCTGATCCTTTATTTTTGCTCGCAAGGGAAAGTACTATCGTAGAAATAAGCCATACTCTCTAGTGGTTATTTTACGTGTCTCAAATTGAAACTCTTCTCAAATAAATGAAACAGAAAGTTTTTATACTCTGTGAACTATAATAGAGAAGAGTCCTACTTTAGATAAATATAGTCCTATAGTATACTTGTGCCATGCGTTGTCTGTGTTTCAAAAGCTCAAAATTTCAAATTTCATTTTAAAATTTCATTATAAATGTGCTCAAAAGAAACCAAGCTTTATTACGGGGCATTGATCCATTATCGTCATCCAACGATCATCCATGAAATCTTACTTCATCGCATCTTTCAATAAAATCAGTGGCTTATCCAAAACATTAAAGGAGGGAGGCAATTAAATTCTGATATTTGTAATTAATTCAATACGTAATATTTTGTTAATTACAAATTTCGCGATAATTTTGCTAGATACTGTAGTTTGCTGCCAAGTTTATCCTTTTCAATATTATTAGTACGATATTCTCAATTAGAGTTAGATTGACGTAGTGAAAAATTGACAATTAATATAGGCTTGAAATTTTTGAAATTGATTTGAATTTATATTAGGCATCATTACGTCAAAAAGTTTTAAATTAACGTCAAATTTGTAGCAATAAATAGACATTTACAGCAAATAAATGGCTTGAAATTTTTGGGAATTTCCCCCCCCCCCCATCACCTCCCCCCCAGCAATCGAATGAATGCAATCAAAAGAAAACCATAAAGAGTAGAAACAATCAAGCAAAGCAAATAGTTAGCTTACGCTCGAAAGAACAATTTTATTGCTTTTGATTGAATTGAAAGCGCACATAAAAATATAAAGCAGCAAAGTATCAGATTTAATTTTTTGCCCAGATGACTAAAATTACGAAAGAGGCTCTTGGATATTCGATGAGAATTTGTTGATATTTGCTAAGAATTGATGATGTTTAATCTAAGGGAATCATGTACGATTATATTTTTATTAAAATATTCCAATGGTTATTTAAAAACTTCATAATTTATCAAAATTCAATAATGAAAAATATGAGAAATTCAATAGCGGATGGGGTATACCTAAACGAAAAGATGTTGATTTTGGTTTATATATATTTTATATAAAAATAATTTTTGACTCTCTTGAGAAGCAATCGCTCTCTTCTCAGTGACGTTGATTTATTGACTTTTAATGACGTCATGTCAATGGTTGCAGATCCTCCACATTTCACAGTAAGACCTGACCACATATATCAACGTCACTCCTCTGAGTCAGTCACGATGCCCTGTGTGGCTGAAGGTGATCCTGTCCCTCATATATTTTGGAAAAAGGTAACTTTTTATTGCTTGAATTTTGCAGTCAGTTATGATTTTCTAGCAATGCATAGATTAACTTAGATAACATTGAATATAAAAAGAATTTGGAAAAGCTGTTTATATGAAGAAATATCAATTTGTTAGGTGTGTTTTGTTGTAATATGATTTTACAGTAATTTTTTTTCCAGTATCTTATTGTACAGTATATCTAACAGCCAAGTGTGAGTAAAATTTGTATCTATGCTATAATGTTTATTTAAAACATTTAGTGTTCTTTAGCGTGAATTAAATTATTGTAAAGCGACTTAAGAATTATTATTTGTACTACGCCTAAATATTATTATATTTTGTAATGATTTAATAGTGTAACAATAGTCTGGTTTGAACAATTTTAGAATGTAACTTAAAAGTTTCTATTCTAAATATCATTTAAGTAATAAAAGTTACAAATTCTACCTGTTTTAAAGGTTTAAGTTATGGTTAAGTTTAGAATTGGTTTCTGTCAGCTTACAGTATTCAGCTTCGTATCGTAGTGGGTAATAAAATTTTCATGAAATCAAATGCTATTTCAGTATGAGTGTCTGCAAACAGGGCCAGATTTACATTGAAGCACTTTCAGCCCGTGCTGAGGGCCCCCCGGCCAAAGGGGGCCCCCCGAGATTTAAAGAATTTTTTTTTGAATGATAATGTTTGTTGTACAGTTGAATATGAAATTGAATGTTAAAAGTCAGCCCAAAAAATGTAGTAATAACAAAAAAAAGGTCAAAAAAATCAACACGTGTGAGATGTTCGATGTGACATTAAAAAAAATAACTGTGATTTTTGATTTTTGGGGCCCCCTTTTGCAGAAGTGCTTCAGGCCCCCCAAGGTCTAAATCCGGCACTGTCTGCAAATATTTAAAACTCAATAATTATCAAATATTGCAATTTTGAACGCCCACCATATGACAGTTACTGTTGCTTTGCAAGCTGTACTGTGTATTAAAACATATGAATCAGTGGCGTAACAACCGTATATCGAACACGGACAAAGTCCGTCGGGCTTTTTAACAAAAAAACTCGTGTACTTTTTACTTTTGGGCGTGCAGCAGCAGCCACATCACACAAAATACTCTTCAGTTACATGATGCAAAAGAAGATTTTCCAAACTGTTTTAAGCAGCACATAATTATTATTAAATTTCTATATTACTTATTAATTCAATTCCAAATGAGCGAGTTTTCAAAAAATTGTATCGAAGTAACCAACATAAAAATAGATATCTAGCGTTCAGATGTTTTAGACTTAAGCCTAGAAAATTTATTTCGCGCATTTGGTCATAGTAAAGAATTATTGCAAAGAACCAACGTTTCAAACTCTAACTTAACTTTATCAAAATTATTCTCAGAGATGTTTCGGCCTTTTTTAAACAGGGCTCATTTTCCACAATCCAAGTGATTAATTTTCAAAAAACTTGTGGAGAAAGCTAGATTTGGGCATTTTTGGCCAAAAAGCCAAAATGTTGACAAAGATTAAAAAAGCTACATGAAAAGTTTGAAAAGCTAGGAGCGGAAACCATGATAAAGTAGCCAAGTATATGCTATAGGGCAATTTGGACAGTGTAGCATTGGACTAAATCCTCCTATTAGGTATACGGCAAAAATGGCGATCACAAAATGGCGATCATCAAAATGGCGATCACAAATTGGCGAGCGTCAAAATGGCGAGCGTCAAAATGGCGATCACAAAATGGCGAGCGTCAAAATAGCGACTATATCAAAATGGCGAGCGTCTTAATGGCGACTGCATCAAAATCGCGATTCTCATAAAAGCGATTATTTGTATAAAATTATAAATAATAATGCAAAACCATTAATATATAATCCGTTTATTATTTACTATCAGTTTACATAGACGATACAGTTTATTATCAGTTTAAATTATGAATAATAAGGCAATAATATATATATACAGTAATATATATATATAGTAATATATATATATGTTATGATAATCCTAATAGGTTATCTATTAGTTAATCAAAACCAATATCAAAGTATTATGTTATATAAATTGTAACTTACATTTATGTCGTCAACGCAAAAAACAGGAAAATGGCCAGACAACTGCCAAGTGCTGCTATATATAGTGTTTAGTGTCCGGGGAAGTGTCCGGGGTCCGGAGAAGTGAGTTCTGAACACTATATAATGCCGTACTGCAGCGCATTCAGGAGCTTTTACAATAGAGTCAACACGTTACAATGTTCAAATTAATAGAAAATTAGATTAGATTATTTTGTATTGCAGATTTCTAAATTGTTGTAGGTTACTCATCTTGTTCCGTTACATTTTATTTGGAATATTAAATCATAGATTCTATCTCTGTTCATATTTGGAATTACTTATCGATGTGTGTTTAATCAATCGTTATATTGGAGTATCATTATGAGAAATATCAAATTACGTTACCCGTCTATGAAATCGTGTTGCGTTGAATAATAAGAAGACAATATTAGTAATTACAAGGCATCTAAAATCAAGCTACAACAACAATCTTACTTCGATTCTGGAGTCAATCCAGGTAACAACATTATCCTATCCTCAATCGACTTATATCATTCTACCTTAAGGAACAATCTACCTCAACTCTATAGGTGACAATGGGTACAATCCATATTTGAGTGTACAAGCATATCCCCAAGATTATGAATTACCTCTCGCACATAGAACAATTATATCTCGCAGATAATACAACATCTCTAGAACATAATACAGATACGATACATCAGATCAACAACCCCATAACAGTATCTTGAACATATAGATGCAAAATACAATAAAAAACCAATAATATATAATCAGTTGACATAATTAAGTTAGTTTTAAACGTTAAGTTAAACTTAAAGGCTCAAGTTGTGTGCTATTCCACGAAGATAATCAAGTATTGGACGTTGATTGTAATCGGCGACTATGGTTTTGATCCTTGCTGCTGTTTCCTTGTAGATCTTCCTTTCTGCATTCGGTTGCTGTCCAGCAATGTACTGTTCAATCTTCGCTTCATTCATGTTTTGTTCCATCTTCAAAGCATAGATGAATAATTTTCTCAAAACGAAAATAAAACCCATCTACCACTAATAAATCTCGATCTTTATTACTCTTTACAAATTCTAGAGGCATCGTTGAAGATATTATTACTTTATAAAAATGTAACAATGTACAAGCTGCTTATATAGTTTTATTTTAATAGATCCTTTCTTTGATTATTACTCATTTTCTTACAGATTAATAATATTTTCTTTGAATGATTCTCTAACTCAGCGTCTTATTTGAAAAATTCAAATGTTAATTATAACAAAACCATGACCGTTCTTTGATGTCAACTCAACTTATCGGATGTGTATAATTATAATTTTAATCAAATAGTTGTTGGCTCAAATTTATAGTGATCGCTTTTTTGATGATCGCCTTTTTGATGCAGTCGCCATTAAAACGCTCGTCATTTTGATATAGTCGCTATTTTAAAGATCGCTTATTTGTGATCGCCATTTTGACATCGACATTTTGTGATCGCAATTATTATCGTAAACCTCCTATTACAACATTCGTAGGCTTGTTACTAACTGCAGTTTAAAATTACACTTTTTAATGGGTAAGGGCCCCCTGCCTTTTAATGTCCAGGGGCCAAAAGCTAGTCTTTGACACCACTGATATGAACTGAAATATTTCATGCGTTTTACAGGCAAACGGTGCCTTTCCTTCCAGCACAAAAACACTCATTGACAGTGGAAACTTGACGATAGCTAATCTGGATAAGGAAGATCACGGCGTGTATGAATGTGTTGCCATCAATAATGCGACTAGCATCGTCACAACTACCATGCTCATAATAGAACGTCAGCTTGTTATCATAACTTTTATCTTACAATATCACTTCTATTAGCAATGTTTCTAATATAAACATTTATAAGTTGGAGTTCTAGGTTCATATTTTTTTCATATGAACTTTGTTCATATTATCTCAGATCTTTTCTTCATAGTCAGGTTATATTTCAGACACTACTCCCCACGCTCCATACAATCTCAGTGTAAACACTCAGCAGCATTCCGCGACATTGACCTGGGTCCCCGCTTATGACGGCGGCTACGCTCAACATTATGTTCTGTGGTAAGATAAGGTTTTCAGTAGAGTTTAGTTTTAGAAACACCAGCATATGAAAATAGCAGGCAATGAATTTAAACCAATTTTTAATATCTTGGGTAAGTTGAGTATAGTACAATTTCACTAGTGTAAATATTTCAAGGGTCAATTATACCAACAATTTAATTTCAACTTGGGTTAGTTGATAAATTTGACATTGGATACATACAAAACTAACTACAAATCCTGACTCTAAACATTTATCAAAAATTCTATGCATCCGACCCCTGTTATAAATCCCTGGTGGTTTTTTTTGTCGTATCTTGACAAAATGTTCCCTGACAAAGACTATTATATAAAATGTTCCAGACTAAATGTTCTGAGACAGAATATCCCTGAAGAAATATTCTAAACATCGGTTAATATGAATGAAGGTTAGGGTTAAGGTTAGGTGCAGAATTATGGTTAAAGTTTAGTACTGTAGTTTTATAGATGTTTATCTAGGGACTTTTTATCACATTTTAACTGACATTTAAGACATTCTGAGAATATATTTGGATAATATTTAATCTGTGACATTTTGTTCGGGACATTTTGTCCTAGTATTCTTTTTTGCTGTCACTTAGGTATAAGCCTGAGTTTGATAGAGACAGCTGGCAGACTATCACAGTTCATCCTGAGACAGCTCCCATCGTGACAGTGTACAATCTGACACCAGACACAGTGTACCTGTTCATGGTACTGTCTAGAAATACTCTTGGTGACGGGTATTTCAGTGAAAAGATATCTGCTTCAACAAGAGGTCAGTCGTTGGCTTAATTATAAACTTGGAAGATATTAGGTATCACCATAGCATTTTTGGAATAAATAAAAAATTACTTTTTATGATTATTCATAAATTTAAATTATCAAAACAAAGACATGGTAGAACACATCTCAGATAGTGAGATGTGTGCATAATTTAAACGCGATATTCTATCAGGCAAGTGATAACTGTGCCACTACCACTACCCCTACACTTATATATTTTTTTCTACTTATTTTTTCTACTTATTTCTACTGATGCAATGAAATTGCATCAGTAGAAATAAATTAAAGATTTAATTAGTGTTAGATTTATCAACCTTTATTCACATAAATGTCATAGATTATTTGAAAAAACACTAGTATTTGCTGTGACGTCACAATGGAGACAACGTACGTAGGGGGGTCATAACTCCTCCCCCTCCCCACCCACAATGGAACATAATCATGATCATATAAATTGACTTTTTTAAAGTAATTGTCTACTTTGAAACTTTTCTTCTCCTAGCAAAATTCTTAATTAGCTTAATTAACTGTCGATTGTTGATAAAAATATTTATAAACTAGTTAATTAATGACACCTGGAGGCTCGCAGCTAAATTTTCTGATCACATTCAACGTTATAATTTATCTTCTCTTTATGATTGGACAGCTGTAAACTTGTTTGAGTTTGGTCAAAACTCTCCTCCTTCCTCCCCAGTCATAGGCAAGAAGAAGCCGTCATTGTCTTCAGCCGTATATTCGCCTGAAACTGAGCCGTGTGAAGAAGAGATACAACAAGGTGAAGTAGAGAGGATTTTGATGTATTTATAATAAGATTAGCTTGGAATTGTCCTGTTAAAAAATATTAGTAGAATTTGCAACATTAAGCAAATTCTACAGTTGCAATATATTTTTTGCTTGCGATTATGTAAAATAAATGATAAAACTTCTACTACATACAGTGCATATCATAAGTCAACAGATTAAATAACAGCCTGAATGCTCAATGTACAAGAAATTCTTTTTAAAGTTCAGATAATTCAGACAATTATTTAATTTCAATGAAAAGCTCTTTACCATAACTACGGTCGCAAGAAAACCTGGCGATGTTCCTTGAATAATAAAACATGATTAGCATGATGATATTTATATGTCATTTTTTTACTATACTGACTTAAGTAAGATTAGCACCAATAGTGCACAAAATTTTATCTCAACATTTCTAGGTCCCCGACCAGCCTCACCTCTGAATGTCAGCGTTTACCCTCTCCCCAACGGACTCAACATCACCTGGCTGCCTCCTAGAGTCTCCCCCGTCTCCATCAGTCAGTACGCGGTGGAGTACAAGACCGTGGGGCCCTGGGTCCCTCTGGGGGACAGGGTGGACGCAAACGTAACGTCCTACATGTGGTCAACAGCCTCGCACGGTGCTATGTATCAGTTTAGAGTGATCAGTCACGGGCAGTCAACTTACAGTGAATCGAGCAACATCGTGTCTATTCACAGAAATAGTAAGATATGTGGTAGTAATTACAAAGATAAGATAGTAATGCTACATGCCCAAAATTAAAAAATGTAATGAAAAATAAATATTAATCCTGAGCCTAACATAATAAAATAATCAGTGACTTAACTTTTTGAGAATCCGTTGAAACGTAAGTGTTTACAGACACACCTAGCAATCAATTTAGTGGCAAAAATTGATATTTAATCAATTTTATATGATTAAATATCAAATAATATCATATTTAATTAATAGTAGATTAATTTTTATTTAATCAGTTTCATTCGATAATGCATAATGAATCACTCAATCAATGCTTATAGTTTGTTTCTTAAGTTTTTATATCTACATTTTAATAACTCAGTTTTTATTTTGTCAGCACTTCATTAGGTTACCTATGTATATGCCAAAGTGCCTTTCACTACACTGTATTTTATTATAACTTAATGATTTTCAATGGACTTCTATTTTTTCAATATGTTACAGATCCAGTTTCAGCAAGGGGTACATTTTCTTCATTTGGAATCATATTCCTAATGGGGATCTTTGTCATCATTATCATCGTACTAGTATGTAGTGTCATGGCTTGCCGATATTATACAAAAAGAAAACGAAAAGAAAGAGACATCAGATATGGTATGTAGAAATAAGAGTTAGGCCTCATTATTTAACAAGCGCCACCCCTTTAGCCCAGTGTCCTATGTCAATCTGGTTATTGAGCAGAACATTGCTTGGGCTCTTTCAATACTTTTCAACTATTAGAATTAGGTTAGAATTAGGCAAAACTATTCCCCTAATAAAATGGTCTCAAATCTTCTGTCTATGATAGATTTAAGCTATGATCATATGCCAGATAAAACTGATCTGACATTTCATTTAGTAAGCCTAATCCTAACCCTAACAATAACTCCAATACTAACTCTAACCTCATTTCTACCCAAATAATTAATATTCATGGTCGATTTGTCAGGGAGCTTTTTCTTAACTAAATATATGTATAACATTTTACTCAATGGCATCAAAAGTAATTTTATCATTGCAGCAGAGTTGATCAAGTTTCTCAAAGTCTCTCACTTTCAATATAAGCAATATTCCATTACTTACTTTCCAGCATTATTTTTCAAATTGCTGTTTTGTTTGTAATAAGTATTTATATTATGTAAGTTTTATTTCGTTGTTTTCACATCGTTATAGAATTAACAAGTGCTGTAATCTGTTTTAGGAAATATCAAGTATTTTGGACCAAATCATGCAGATGGTAACCACAGGTGATTAGTTGTTTTTAATTTAAATACAATTATAATATAAACTTTTTATATTTAAAATTAAGATTCAAATAGCAAAATTAAGATACTTCTGAAAATATTCTACTAACCAGTGACTATTCAGTGTAATTATAGCTTACTCCCAGGTGATCAGTATTGAGATCAGTTTCACATTTTGCTCTTACTTTGCTCTAGGTTTTTTCTTGTATCTCGCAGTATTGGATCAGCTAGATACATTGTAGGCCGAGTCTCTCTCGTGCTGCCTGGCAATATTTAGTCAAATCAATCAATATCCAATTTGGCAAAATATTCAGTCATTAATTTCATTTTTACTTAATATTGTATTTCATTGTATTTGATGCTGAATAATTGCTGAAAATAAAAATTACGATCACTACTAACTATTAGCAACATTTTGTAACTTTGTAGTTGCGGTAACAGTAGACCAGTTGAAGAACAAGCTTCGAATGACCATGCCGTGTCAAGTCGTAACGCAATTATAAAAGAATTTACAGAAATAAATGAACATAAAGAAACTACTAAAGTAAAAGAGACACCAATTTAATGATCCTTCAAATCTCATTCATTTGTCACTGTGCCTTATGTGTACTGCATATTCCTATATTGTATTCACATTAACTTAGGGAAAATAAAGTTAGCATGTAACATCTAATATAATATATTGCACGCATAATGTCGCTCAATACATAGCGATTCTGAACAAAATTTGTGAAGGGGATACTAAACAAATTTCATCAACTAATCATCTCTAAAAATAACCGATGATCTTGTTTTAGTTAATTTATATGTTTTCGTGGCAAACATCTGGCCTCTAACAATTCAGGGTAGTTTACCCAACTCTTAGATTTGTATTCGCTGCATTCGTTCAAGAATTTATGCTTTTAGCAATAAATCTCAAAACCATTTTTGTTCGAGGAAAGGGAGGGGGGCAGATCCCTCTGACTTTCAAAAATCCACCTAAATCTATTGAATTGAAGATAATTAGTTACATTTGATTTGAATTTATTTATATACAATGATGATGCGTAAGCAAAATAACATCATTCTTAATGAAAGCAGTTGTTTAAATATACAGTATATGCAAAACTAGTGTCACAATTCGTCTACGCACTTTTGATCGACTGAATAAACCTGTAATGAGTAAACCTACTGTTATCAATGGTAACGCTCAACTAAAACAGTAGAACATTTCAGATTTTTGTTACCTGCAAGTACCATTCGGTAACAAAAATCAGTTTAAGCCTTTAAACATGCCCCATCATTCTCAACATGTACATGCCCCATCATTCTCAACTAATTTTTTTTTAGTTCATTGTGCCAATATTTATAGTCCTGTACTCTCAATCATTTAGTTTGACAACCTATTTTTGTGCTGATATAATAAATAGACTCTTTGGCAAGATGTTTAGTTTAACAGATGTTTAAATAACAGATATTAAAAGCATGATAGCGCGACATGCTTTTTATATGCATGTCATTCATTTGTAATTAAGATAAGCAAAATATATTAATCAGTAAATTCATAACTAATCCTTTATTTTAAATGTAAAGTATTATTTACAAAATAATGCATTTATAAATTGACTTTTATCAATAACTATTAGGATAATTGCTGTTATGATAATTGATGTTAATATTTATTACGTTCACACAATGCTGCATAGAGATGCAGCTTATTCTTTGAATAACATTCATAGGTAATCTAAAATACTATGCTTTGCATTAGTCCGATCATCGAGTTTTAAACTGACTATACGATATTACTATGCTGGTATCATTATTTAGCAGATGAATAAAGAGACTGCTGATTAAATTATTTTGCTTCAATTAGTTAAAATTCAATTATTGTTTTCTAAAGTATATGCAATAGATTTATATAAAATGTTTTAATGTGTCCATTATAGGGACATTAGCAGTAACTGATTCCATTTTTTGATAACTAATTCACAGTAAATTTTCTACTAGATTTACTATAATGTAAATGTAATGAGTTACTATAATGTAAGTATAATGACAAACTGGTAATGAAAATAATATGCTTCAAGGTAATTCAAAGTATTCAAATTGTAGGATTATTGTGTCAAAATGCTGACAGAGACTTATTTTGTGAAAATAAAATCTTTTCAATTCGTTTCTTTGAAAATGAATCTAATATACTGTCCGGATATTTAATTATAAGTTATACTTTAACTCTACTGTTTAAATATACAACACTTTTGAGATATATGTAATCGCATCAAGAGCTCAATATTAGGAAAAATAAAGATTTTATTGAAAAATATTCAAAGCGATCAGCGAAGCAACAGCAATACTTGAAATGATGCAATGGCAGAATCAAGTCACAAGGCCCCAATAATAAGGCAAATTGTAATAGTGTAGTCATCGATGAAATTAGTGCATATCATTGAAAAATCAAATTATAATAATCAAAAACTGTATACACAACAAACAAGCAGCATATTTTAACAGCAATTTGGCTTGAAATATAATCAATTTATTATTCAAATTAATTCAAATTAATCATCAAATAATGTTAAAGATTCGTTTATTCCTATAATTGATGTTTATATTATTAAAGAAACGCCATAATAATTGATTGCTGATTAGTAATAAGAATAATTATGAATTAATGATGTCATTATCGATTACTTGAATAAACAAAAAACAAAACTAAACTCAATACAAAAAATTCTAACAACTCTATGCATAGTACAGTGCTCAAATTAAACGAGATTTTTTAGAAAGAATCTTACTAATAATTTTCAAATTACACTTAAAGTAAATGAAAACGTAAAAATCTCTAAATGATTGCAAGGCATTCTAATCAACAGATTAAATAACAGCCAACAGATAAGTCAACAGATTAAATAACAGCCTGAATGCTCAATGTACAAGAAATTCTTTTTAAAGTTCAGATAATTCAGACAATTATTTAATTTCAATGAAAAGCTCTTTACCATAACTACGGTCGCAAGAAAACCTGGCGATGTTCCTTGAATAATAAAACATGATTAGCATGATGATATTTATATGTCATTTTTTTACTATACTGACTTAAGTAAGATTAGCACCAATAGTGCACAAAATTTTATCTCAACATTTCTAGGTCCCCGACCAGCCTCACCTCTGAATGTCAGCGTTTACCCTCTCCCCAACGGACTCAACATCACCTGGCTGCCTCCTAGAGTCTCCCCCGTCTCCATCAGTCAGTACGCGGTGGAGTACAAGACCGTGGGGCCCTGGGTCCCTCTGGGGGACAGGGTGGACGCAAACGTAACGTCCTACATGTGGTCAACAGCCTCGCACGGTGCTATGTATCAGTTTAGAGTGATCAGTCACGGGCAGTCAACTTACAGTGAATCGAGCAACATCGTGTCTATTCACAGAAATAGTAAGATATGTGGTAGTAATTACAAAGATAAGATAGTAATGCTACATGCCCAAAATTAAAAAATGTAATGAAAAATAAATATTAATCCTGAGCCTAACATAATAAAATAATCAGTGACTTAACTTTTTGAGAATCCGTTGAAACGTAAGTGTTTACAGACACACCTAGCAATCAATTTAGTGGCAAAAATTGATATTTAATCAATTTTATATGATTAAATATCAAATAATATCATATTTAATTAATAGTAGATTAATTTTTATTTAATCAGTTTCATTCGATAATGCATAATGAATCACTCAATCAATGCTTATAGTTTGTTTCTTAAGTTTTTATATCTACATTTTAATAACTCAGTTTTTATTTTGTCAGCACTTCATTAGGTTACCTATGTATATGCCAAAGTGCCTTTCACTACACTGTATTTTATTATAACTTAATGATTTTCAATGGACTTCTATTTTTTCAATATGTTACAGATCCAGTTTCAGCAAGGGGTACATTTTCTTCATTTGGAATCATATTCCTAATGGGGATCTTTGTCATCATTATCATCGTACTAGTATGTAGTGTCATGGCTTGCCGATATTATACAAAAAGAAAACGAAAAGAAAGAGACATCAGATATGGTATGTAGAAATAAGAGTTAGGCCTCATTATTTAACAAGCGCCACCCCTTTAGCCCAGTGTCCTATGTCAATCTGGTTATTGAGCAGAACATTGCTTGGGCTCTTTCAATACTTTTCAACTATTAGAATTAGGTTAGAATTAGGCAAAACTATTCCCCTAATAAAATGGTCTCAAATCTTCTGTCTATGATAGATTTAAGCTATGATCATATGCCAGATAAAACTGATCTGACATTTCATTTAGTAAGCCTAATCCTAACCCTAACAATAACTCCAATACTAACTCTAACCTCATTTCTACCCAAATAATTAATATTCATGGTCGATTTGTCAGGGAGCTTTTTCTTAACTAAATATATGTATAACATTTTACTCAATGGCATCAAAAGTAATTTTATCATTGCAGCAGAGTTGATCAAGTTTCTCAAAGTCTCTCACTTTCAATATAAGCAATATTCCATTACTTACTTTCCAGCATTATTTTTCAAATTGCTGTTTTGTTTGTAATAAGTATTTATATTATGTAAGTTTTATTTCGTTGTTTTCACATCGTTATAGAATTAACAAGTGCTGTAATCTGTTTTAGGAAATATCAAGTATTTTGGACCAAATCATGCAGATGGTAACCACAGGTGATTAGTTGTTTTTAATTTAAATACAATTATAATATAAACTTTTTATATTTAAAATTAAGATTCAAATAGCAAAATTAAGATACTTCTGAAAATATTCTACTAACCAGTGACTATTCAGTGTAATTATAGCTTACTCCCAGGTGATCAGTATTGAGATCAGTTTCACATTTTGCTCTTACTTTGCTCTAGGTTTTTTCTTGTATCTCGCAGTATTGGATCAGCTAGATACATTGTAGGCCGAGTCTCTCTCGTGCTGCCTGGCAATATTTAGTCAAATCAATCAATATCCAATTTGGCAAAATATTCAGTCATTAATTTCATTTTTACTTAATATTGTATTTCATTGTATTTGATGCTGAATAATTGCTGAAAATAAAAATTACGATCACTACTAACTATTAGCAACATTTTGTAACTTTGTAGTTGCGGTAACAGTAGACCAGTTGAAGAACAAGCTTCGAATGACCATGCCGTGTCAAGTCGTAACGCAATTATAAAAGAATTTACAGAAATAAATGAACATAAAGAAACTACTAAAGTAAAAGAGACACCAATTTAATGATCCTTCAAATCTCATTCATTTGTCACTGTGCCTTATGTGTACTGCATATTCCTATATTGTATTCACATTAACTTAGGGAAAATAAAGTTAGCATGTAACATCTAATATAATATATTGCACGCATAATGTCGCTCAATACATAGCGATTCTGAACAAAATTTGTGAAGGGGATACTAAACAAATTTCATCAACTAATCATCTCTAAAAATAACCGATGATCTTGTTTTAGTTAATTTATATGTTTTCGTGGCAAACATCTGGCCTCTAACAATTCAGGGTAGTTTACCCAACTCTTAGATTTGTATTCGCTGCATTCGTTCAAGAATTTATGCTTTTAGCAATAAATCTCAAAACCATTTTTGTTCGAGGAAAGGGAGGGGGGCAGATCCCTCTGACTTTCAAAAATCCACCTAAATCTATTGAATTGAAGATAATTAGTTACATTTGATTTGAATTTATTTATATACAATGATGATGCGTAAGCAAAATAACATCATTCTTAATGAAAGCAGTTGTTTAAATATACAGTATATGCAAAACTAGTGTCACAATTCGTCTACGCACTTTTGATCGACTGAATAAACCTGTAATGAGTAAACCTACTGTTATCAATGGTAACGCTCAACTAAAACAGTAGAACATTTCAGATTTTTGTTACCTGCAAGTACCATTCGGTAACAAAAATCAGTTTAAGCCTTTAAACATGCCCCATCATTCTCAACATGTACATGCCCCATCATTCTCAACTAATTTTTTTTTAGTTCATTGTGCCAATATTTATAGTCCTGTACTCTCAATCATTTAGTTTGACAACCTATTTTTGTGCTGATATAATAAATAGACTCTTTGGCAAGATGTTTAGTTTAACAGATGTTTAAATAACAGATATTAAAAGCATGATAGCGCGACATGCTTTTTATATGCATGTCATTCATTTGTAATTAAGATAAGCAAAATATATTAATCAGTAAATTCATAACTAATCCTTTATTTTAAATGTAAAGTATTATTTACAAAATAATGCATTTATAAATTGACTTTTATCAATAACTATTAGGATAATTGCTGTTATGATAATTGATGTTAATATTTATTACGTTCACACAATGCTGCATAGAGATGCAGCTTATTCTTTGAATAACATTCATAGGTAATCTAAAATACTATGCTTTGCATTAGTCCGATCATCGAGTTTTAAACTGACTATACGATATTACTATGCTGGTATCATTATTTAGCAGATGAATAAAGAGACTGCTGATTAAATTATTTTGCTTCAATTAGTTAAAATTCAATTATTGTTTTCTAAAGTATATGCAATAGATTTATATAAAATGTTTTAATGTGTCCATTATAGGGACATTAGCAGTAACTGATTCCATTTTTTGATAACTAATTCACAGTAAATTTTCTACTAGATTTACTATAATGTAAATGTAATGAGTTACTATAATGTAAGTATAATGACAAACTGGTAATGAAAATAATATGCTTCAAGGTAATTCAAAGTATTCAAATTGTAGGATTATTGTGTCAAAATGCTGACAGAGACTTATTTTGTGAAAATAAAATCTTTTCAATTCGTTTCTTTGAAAATGAATCTAATATACTGTCCGGATATTTAATTATAAGTTATACTTTAACTCTACTGTTTAAATATACAACACTTTTGAGATATATGTAATCGCATCAAGAGCTCAATATTAGGAAAAATAAAGATTTTATTGAAAAATATTCAAAGCGATCAGCGAAGCAACAGCAATACTTGAAATGATGCAATGGCAGAATCAAGTCACAAGGCCCCAATAATAAGGCAAATTGTAATAGTGTAGTCATCGATGAAATTAGTGCATATCATTGAAAAATCAAATTATAATAATCAAAAACTGTATACACAACAAACAAGCAGCATATTTTAACAGCAATTTGGCTTGAAATATAATCAATTTATTATTCAAATTAATTCAAATTAATCATCAAATAATGTTAAAGATTCGTTTATTCCTATAATTGATGTTTATATTATTAAAGAAACGCCATAATAATTGATTGCTGATTAGTAATAAGAATAATTATGAATTAATGATGTCATTATCGATTACTTGAATAAACAAAAAACAAAACTAAACTCAATACAAAAAATTCTAACAACTCTATGCATAGTACAGTGCTCAAATTAAACGAGATTTTTTAGAAAGAATCTTACTAATAATTTTCAAATTACACTTAAAGTAAATGAAAACGTAAAAATCTCTAAATGATTGCAAGGCATTCTAATGCGATCATTCTGGGAACAAATTTTCACTGAAAAGCATTCATTGCCATCAGGTTTGAAATATTTCTATATTATTTGTATTTGTAAATCCAGAGAAGAATAAATGATCATTGATCATGTTCTTTCATAATTTATAAAATAACATTTCTAAATAATATCTTTATAAAAAAAAGTTCATTTTTTAAGAACGCAAAAAAAATAGAAAATATTCAAAATAATTTTTTTTTTGATACCGTCCCAAAATCAAGATTTAATATTGTAAGAAACATAGATTGACCAACCCAGTTACAATTTAAATAAAGGAAATTTAATAAGTAAAGTATAATTCAAGCCTAATCCTAACTTAATCATAATTCTTAATTTTAAAACGGCGCAATTTGAGCACTGACCACGTAATAAACTACAGGCAAATAAAATAAGCACGCAACTCACTAACAACAATACAAAAAAACTTAATAAATGTTGGTAAAACAAACACGATTGCAACAAAATAAAAACATCATTAGTATATAATTCATAAACGTCAAATAATCTACTAATAATTGCTTATCCAACATTTACATTTACAGGAATATAAATTCTCTCTCATATCTATACAAACTTTCTCTTCCTCTAATAAAATCTCCCCAAGGACAACAATCCTTTTCCTTTGCTGCTCCCATTGTCTGGAATAGTTTACCTCTTAGCTTACGTTCCCCTACTTCTATTCATTTCTTTAATTCTCAGCATAAAACTTTTCTTTTTCCATCAAATATAATTTATTCCGCTGATTTCTGAATTAATGGTTTCTTCTCTCAGTTGATGGTTTGTCCTCACCGCTGAGGTGAAGCATATGTAATCTTTCACATCTTTTCTGTGGAAACATACTTAAGGTATGGAAATATACTTAAGGTATGGAAAGGTACTTAAGCTAGGTAACCAGACATTAAGGTTTCATATCATTATTACTTATTAAACTCATCGCTAACAATACATACTATTATTATTCTACAATTTATCTAGATTACATTCGAAATAGAGTTGTTTTTTAAAACACACTGACAGCACATATAAATGGCACCCAATCATTTCACTAACAACTAAAAATTCACTCTTTTGAATTGATGTAGTATAAAAAAGACAAAGAACATTTCGCTGTTTATGATCACTACAGTACAGTATAATCAATGATGCAAAATCGACAGAATCTGGGGCACACGCCTCTTCGCAACACTTACACAATAAAGATTTTTTTTTTCAAAACTAACATTAATTAAGACACGCACGCCAAAAACAATATGGGTACTCGTCTTTTAATTCACCCCCATTATTATATTATTAGTCAAGAGACTTTTTTTCCTTGAATCAGGGTTAAATGATGCGTTTGAGTAACATTTACGAATTTTTCACTAGCACTCAAATTCATCATTTAACAGTTTAACCCTAACCCAAATCTAACACTAATTCTAACCATAACCCTAACCCCAAACCTAACCCTACAATAACAGCAAAAGTTTCTTCATATCATGTATGGATTCAAACAGAAAAAGTCT
>JAQIXG010001372.1:0-22572 GCA_034700105.1 Oconnorella tubifera
CTTATATTGGCAATGTATCTTACAAGATACATACTTTTTAAACGCTTACTGAATTATTTCTACACTAATTTTTTTTTTTAAATTACTCTAAGTAGTTATATAACACACTTAAGAATATAATTAGTAAAAATTATGTAGCAAAATAATCACAAAAAGGAAGTTAAATGCAATTATTACCGACCATGTAGCAGAAAATTTCATCAGCTGACTCGAGAGTTAAATGTCACAACAAGCCAAGCGGTAGGCGTGGCTTAAGCATTCACCGATCCTAACTTAAACGCGTAGATTTAAAGCACAGCAATGTACTAAACAAGCTGACACCTGAATTTGACTGCAGTAATATCATATTTGCTAGTAGGACCTTTTAATAGGCGATGTATCTTACAAGATACAAAATCGATTTAAGGGTTAAATAAATTTATGAAATTCAGATTAAAAACATGAATGCGATCCCTTCGCTGAAAGTCAATTCAACTATCAAATGAGGAGGTTTTTTAATATTTTTAAATAATCATTTTATTTTATCCAGGATGCGCCAGCATCGCAGATATCGATTCGTCTCTTGTGCGCCATAAAAGTCAATTTCCATCGAGACTTTAAAATTTGAAAATAAAAATTTTGGTTGACTGAAATTAAAAACAGAAGTTAAAAAAGTAAAAAGGTTCTTGGAAAACTGTCCAAAAGTTCCCAGCACTGCCGCCGCACTTCTTCACATTTCTATACATTTTATTTCTTTTTAGCTTTTGTCAAATATATTTTTAAATATATACTTGTTTAAACTATTATTAAACTGTTTTAAACTGTTTTTTTTATTAATCTGTTTTATTATATGTATTTTATACAGAATATCTTATGTATATGTTGTAGTTTGTATATTTTTAATAATAATATCAATTATATGCCATAACTCATGAGCAAAATGTTTTTACATTTTTCTCATGAGTTATGGCATGATTTATTTCAAATGTTATATAAATGCGTAATTATATGCCTAATTGATCTATTTCACCTAAAAATTAAGGTTTCATAAAATTAACAAGATTGACGTCGCATTACATTGAACACACAAATTAGGCTTTAATATTCGAAATTTTATTTAACAAAATTACATAGAAACGGTAAGATATATAAAATTCAATGACATATTCTCGATAAATTCAGCTAAAATTCAGCAGAAAAAAGAAAAAAATGAATACAAATTTATAATTAATAAAATATAAATCATTGATACACGGATAGACAGTCAACCATAATTCCTCTATGTCAACTGTTCCAGATGTTTTAAATGCGTCCAAATTGATATCTAACTTGTGTCACAAAAATATTTTTTAGAAATGCTATCTTTTTTTTGATTTTTCATGAAATTATAAAATTAAACGTCAACAAAAGCTTCAAGTTAAATGTTAAAAAGAACACGATATATGTTAGTTGAAAAGCAATCATTTTACCGAAAATGTGCACATTTTATTTACAATTAAATGTACAGAAGCCTAGTATCCTACAATAGCTTCAGGCAGCTTTATTAAATACAAATTAATTATTAACATTTACATAATAATGATATAAAGTTAAATTCTCATAATTATATGCGATAATTAATAAACTGTGTTCATAATTAAAAGTTATACATTTTAAAGTGCTGATATGTTAAGAAATAAAACAAATTTAATTCATTTGTAATTTGATTATAAAAAAGTAAAACAAAGCAAACTAGGAAGATAAAACATTAAAAAAAGGATGGGGAGGGGCGGTAGAGAGGGGTTCACAGAAATGAGAAAATTATAAAAAAAAGTGAATTGAATCGATGACTATTTTAAGTACAAAATGCATTAATCCTTAACAAAAACTTAAAAATTATGTATGAAAACAATGAAAACTTCAAATGATTAAGTTCATAACTTTAAAACATTTAAAAATTAAAAACTGAAAACAAAACAATGACAATAAAAAAGATTAGACAAGATGCAGAGAAACGGCAAGCAATAGCATAAAATCAGATATAACGATATTAATAACTATAATTACAGATTTTATTAACGAAACGAATAAAATAATCAGTGCAGTAAAAGCATTAAGGTTTATTAATGTTTGTCATGATTTATTTATAATTAAGTTAGCAAAACATAAGAATAATATGAAGCACTCACTATGTTATAACTGCTACGTTTCACATTTATGACAATAATCACGAGTTAGTGGTATCAGTGCGCGCTACTAAATTGTTATCACTATCTTTTTTTCTACTAAATCTTTTTCTTATAAGATATATTCTTGCATATATATCATTATACCCCTTGAAAACAATCGGAATACCCTTAGGGGAATGCTTACCACAGATTAAGAACCACCCGTGTAAAGTAAATATAGATCAGCTAATGTATAGTTTACAGAATAGTATAATAAATTCACAAAACAAAACAAGTTAAGAAAAAAGAGTTCTTTATAACATATTATAGAAAAAGAAATGCATATACGCTTTCTTAATGATAAAAAGACAATGCTACAACAATGATAGAAGAAAAAAATACTACAGTGTACATTAACAAAGGCTTTGCTATAGAGTTTACATTGCATTACTTGAAATTTATCAACTATTTATCAGCTAACTGATTGGGATACCAGGAAATCCTAATTTAAATCAATAATAATAATTTTAATTAATAATACGCATTGTTTACCAAATTATTTTGACTCTTTAGCATTTGCGCGAATAAAGAATAAAACGTAATAAATTTGATAATAATTATTGACAACACTGTGGAGAGCTTGAGGTTAGATCTGTGACATCGCTTCTATGACGTCATGATATGCACAAAAAGTTGTCCACTATTTGATTCTCCTGTTGGTGATTTAAGATTGATCATTCTGTAACCTAAAATAAGACCATAATAAAAGTTCTTTATAAATGTAATCAAACTTTCTTATGTAATTTAAAAGCAATTTATATGTAACTTAGTTCATTTCTAGAATAATAAAATAGTAATAATTTGTTTGATGTAATTTAAAAGCTGTTCATTTGCAGAATAATATAACAGTAATAAATTGTATGCTAGGTTTTAGTTGAATAATATCTATCTATTGCATTCTTTTTTCATTTCTAATCAGTATCTCTAATCCATGCAAGAAAAACTCAATAATACAATGCTCCAATTTTGTTCTGATTTAACAAAAATATAACTTATCAAAAAGGCTTAACAAGTTTCAGATAGGGGCAATTATAGGTCCTTTATTCCAAATTTGGTATTACTAAATTTGTCATTACACTTATTATTACCAATAGTTGTGAAACTATCATAAAAACTGATTAGATCTTTTTTAAACTTTTTAACTGAAAGTTATTTTTTATCATCCTTATTAAAAATCAATCCAGTTAAAAATGATAGGATACCCTCCAATAATAAGGTATACTTAGTCACTAACCTGTTCAAAATTACTGAAAAAAACACTTTACCCCCTCCCCCTTAATGAATGAATATTAAAATACATTCACTAACAATGAATTATACTTGTATACTATAGCATAGATAATTAGTTAAAAACATTTAGTACAATCATCCATACAATTTATATACATACATTTACGAAGCCAAAAATATATTTAGATTCTACAAAAACCTACCATTTCTCATGCATTTAAATGGAATGCAGTATTGAGCAACCAGTATATCTGTCTTTCTTGATTCTGAATCGATGACTTGAAAGAACACCAAAGCAAACGGCGTACAATTAATTGTGAAAGTAAACTCTTCATTCCACTCTGGATTTAGACCTAATATAATAAAATAAAATAATTAATTATCATTTTCATCAATTTGATTAATTATTTTTTAGAATAATAATTAGAAACAATAATTATTATAGAAGTCCTAACAACTAACTGAAACTACGTTTTATTTTAATTAGAATCCAGGACCTAATTTGAGTGTTTTTGGATCGCTGAGTGTATCAACAGTGGATTTAAGTAGGCTGCTAGATTTTCTTCAATAAAATTAGACTTAGAATAGATGATATTAGGGAAATCACTTCAGTTTAAATAACAGATTTAATATGATTATAGAAAGAAAACATTCTCATAATAGACTAGATTAGATAATGAAAGTTCAATTTATAAAATCGCAATAAAAATGACACAAGTTAAACTAAATACAACTGTATCAAATAACTGCGCATGCGAATGATCTGAAATAATTTGTAATCCTAACATCAAAAATTCTCTTTTAAGCAAACTAAAAGTTGATAAAAATTGAATAAAACTTCAGCATTTCATTAAATATAACGTAATGTTTATTTTGATGTCAAATTAAGCATCCAATTCAGTCATTTAATTCAATGTAAAAATCTATACTTTATAATATTACCATTATCCGTGATAATTTTGGTTCGTTTTTCTTGCATGTCGTCTTTTACTCCAACTATTTTTACAGTAATGTAAGGATCCAGAACATTTACTTTACTGGCTCCATCTTTTTTGGGCAAATTAAAGCCCTGAATTACCTGATCACAGAACACACACAAATAGTGTTATTTAATATAAAATACATAATATTATTTGTTAATATTAGATGCAGATTTTTAGATGATGAGATACGAAAAAGTTCAATACAAAATGTACATGAAATTATCATGTTTTTATAATTGGTGTATTACAGCGTATATCATAAAATAAGATATCAATTATTACTCGTTAATGAACTAAAGTAAGTTTGCTATAATGAGGTACTAACTATAATCAAAATCAGAAGATTGTTGGGGGAAAAATAAACATTAAATTACAATACAATATATATTAAATAAAAAGACATTATGTAAGTTAATAGTACTTGTTATATAATATAACCATTTATGCTCGAGTGACAGAGACTATAAAATTATTTAATCAACATTATTTCAATTTAATATGTAATAACGTTAATAAACTACAGTCTACAGTAAGCTACAGTTATATAATGTACAAGTCATTTAAATCGAGACTACATGTTATCAGTTATCCAAAACTTGATAATAGTTATACTTGCTTTGATATTTAGTGTTTTTCTCCACTCATCAGGATATGGACCACTCTGAGGATCAATTGTATGAGATGCTAAAATACAACAAAAACTTTTGTATACATTATAACATTGGCAAATTATGAATATGAATAATCTACAAGTTTGCGAACACCCGGTAGATTTCAAACATAAGTTTAATGCCATGGATTAATGTATTATATGAACGATGTCTAAGATGTAGCTGTAAATTTAAACATGCTTTTCTAAGGGTGCTGCAAGTTAGAGAAATGGTGAACTTTTGAGGCTTAAAAACCACGATATTTCTCTAACAAGCCTTGACTTTATCGAGCCTCAACATTCAGGTATTCTATAAAATATAAAAATAGATATTTTTAAAATTAAGTCTGCTATCGAGTCTGAATCTATATATAAACTTTTAAATTTAAATTCTCGTCATATAAAGTTTTTCCTTAAAAAAATGACCCGTATTTGTTGCAACATATATTTGAAATAAAGATAATAAAGTTATTTACGTGATAGAAGGAATTCGGGTTTAAGAACGTATCCACAGCAGCCGTTATCCTCAAAAAGACCTTTGTTTAGATGCATACCAAGGTCTGGTGTTTGATAGTTCAAGGCAACTAACACCAAATTAATTATTAAAAGAATTTTGGCTTTTATTAAGCAATTTTGCAAAATAATAATTTAAATAACTGAATTGTAATATTTTCATTTACTACATAATAATTGACAGAATGCAATAATATACACACACAACACAATGCTACATAGTTAGTAAATTATTCCATTCAGAATTTTTTTTACTAATTCACGATTACTTTTTGAAGTTAAAAATTCCAGAATTTTAATTTTAGAAGCCTGCTTTTAAGCATGCTGACTCTGAGCATGTAAAGTCACTTATTTGCATGCTTTTTGTAATACGAAAAAGATTGTTTATACGCTAGAACCATAGCACTAATAATAATAATTATAATTTAACAAAGATTCACCTATAACAAACTTCAGATTTATATAATAATAATAAATGCAGGATTAAACTATTGATTATAATTATCCCCTTTAATTATGGTTATTATTATCACTTAAAAAAAACAACAGTTATAAAAAATATATTAAATTATATATTAATGATATTAACCTATTTAATTTATTCCATACCTAGTTGGCAACCTGCCAGCCAAGCCGGAACTGGATTGTAATTGCTAGAACTTGTTCTTGATCCTGCTGGGTAAATGCGACTGAGCTGATACTGATTGTGTTTCACAAAATGAGGATGACTATTTACACACAAACGAAGCATTGCGCTTTCAGAAAAAGACGACATATTCTTGAAACTCTCTACAATACAAACATACTACGAATTTAGATTTTATTTACAGTCAACATTACAGTTAAGATTGGTTACGTTAGGTTAAGTTTAACATCATGGATTACAGTATTATAATGATGTCTCAGATGTAGCTGTCAAATTAAGCGTCTTACTAAACGATGCAACAAGTTAGAAAAATAGTGAGTTATCCGGGATTCGAACTGAACTTTTATTAGTAATACTTGTTTGAGCTATTAAAATCAGGTAAATACAATCGTTAAATCTCACGATTTTTTGCAGAATCTTCAAAATTCTTAAAGGACGCCGTTTGACAGATGACAATGCAATCCGACAGTTCAACTGAAAGTGCGTGCGATTTTTCTGTTTCTTGTGTAACGCGATGTTTTTGAGCCTCCTTCTTCAATTGTTCAAAATCAATATTATTTTCTGCAGAGAGTTTCATGAGATCCTCATCTAAGTAGTCATCCATGTCGTAATTTAGAACACCGGGATCATGAATCTTTTTACACTGCGTTAAATAGAAAACTAAATATCATTTGTATTAAGCAAATTGATTTATCATTTAAAATAGTCAAGTTATAATCATTTAGAACATATGATGCCTATTTTTAAGACAGAAATAAGTCTCTGTACTTATAAATTTAAAAAGATTTAATTAATCAATTATTCATATTTTATCACGACAGTAAGTAATGAAATTTTAATACTATAATTTTAATTTTATAATTTTATAATTTCTGGTTTTGCTTAATCTTCTAAAAAAGATTTACATTCGAACCTTGACAATAATTTTTCCCTTCAGCTGTTCTGGGGAGGGCAGCTGCTTGCAATCAGCTGGAAGTTGCTCAGTCAGCAACTTATCTGTTAATAATAAAATGTTTTATTCAATTTTAGTGGAGCAATAGATAGAAAATTACAAAGAATTTAAAATTCTTCGTAATTTTGTTACAATAAATCATTTTAAGCTCCTAGATCAAAGCCCTAGATCAAAGCCTGCATGAGCATCTGGCCATCGCTAGTAATAATTATTACGTTATTCAAACTATCTAACATCAAATTTAAGTACAGATGCAACTGACAAAATTATAAATCATAAATTATAAATTGACCTCCTAGAATCGATGTCATTATTTCAGCCATCATTGCTTGCTGCTCAACTGAACAATGATTCTCCAAAGACAGAATAACTGGGTACCTACATTAACCAAAAACTTAAATTTTAAGAGATTCAATTGTAACATTAATTTCATCCGTAAACAAGCTGCTTTAACAAAAAAATGTACTGAATAAGAAAATTGTGATGTGTTAAATGAGAAAGATTACAAAAATAAATTTAGTTTAATTGCAACTAAACAATTAACTTCGATACTGGCGTCATCTGCAATGCTTTTTTGATACTTTAAAAAAAATTCAAATTCTCAACTTTTTTGAAAAAAAAGTACTTTACATTGTACAAATTAGAACATTATAAAATTGTAAACATTTCTTTAAATCTTATTTATTTTTTATAATAACGACTGAACTCACTGAGATGTCAAGAACGCGTATTGATCAATGACTAAAATTACATCACTAAATAAAATCTTAGATGTCAAAGTGAAGCCCATTATACCGTGAAATATAGCTGGCCCATCGTCTCCATCCCACACGTCCACTAAGGAACAAGAAATAAGAAAAACGATTATTTTAGTTGTAGGGTAAAGTGTAAAAACTAAGTGACAACAACAGTGTTTACATTGCCACATAACAGTGGAATTCTTCTGTTTGCTTTTTAATGGTATTAAAATGCAAACAGAAGTGAGAAAAAAGTAGTGAGAGTAATTATGCAATCATATCCATGGATAAAAATTTTAAATGTACATATTATCGAGATTAATACAATACTATTGTGTATTTCTATGTTTATTGAATATTCGTATACTATGTAAGTAAAATCTTAATTTTTATGTTGTGTCAAAAATATCTTACTTTCAACACAACGACAACCATTCTTGAGAGCTATAACATAAGATTCAACTCGACTAGAACTAGTTAGCTGATTCGTTTCTATATATCTGAAATAAATTATCAAAATGTATAAATTTAAGCATAATAACGTATTAGTATTTATTTAGTAATAATATTTCTGTATTTTGGTTTAACTTAAAGAAGTGAAAACTCGGTATTAGACTGTTTTAAATAAGCGAAAAGAGAAATAGTAAAAATAAAAAGAGATTGACGTAAAGAAAGACAACAAACGAGAAAAATAAATAGCCATAACAGAAGAAAACCTAAAATTATAAAAATTGTAAAAATTACACATAAAAATATATTCTTTCAAAAGATTCTTTCCTTTTCTTTTATCTTTACAATATTGTTAATTTTCCTCATTATGTTGTTTAGCAAAATGTAAATAGTTGTATGTCCCACAGATAAAAGAAATAAATAAAATAACAAACGTGTTGTGAGATGAATCGATGAAATAGTTGCAGAGTGGTTGGGTCATATCTTGATAGACTTGTCTACAAATTTGTTTCTTGATGTCCATAACCGGCTTGTTACATATTGAGTTAAATCCTGATGATTATAAAACATTTTATTTCTATAAAATAACCATAGTTTAATTCACTGCAATTGACAAAAAGTAAAATACTTATTATGTTACATAAAGTAAATGAAGATCTACATGAAGCATAACATCATTAAAACCAGATGACGCTATAGTCCAATGAATTAGCTATAATTGCCAAAGGCCTTGTACACTTTAACCAGTATATAGCTAAAATTAGTTTTTTAGTTATACATGCTTCCTGGAATCCGACGAAACATAACTAACCCAATTGCATTAACAAACCTTGAGGTGTTAACATTAGTTTTTCTTTCAATGCTGGACATGCTTCGTAATTTGTTATGAGATTTACGCAGTCATCTAAAGTGATATCGTCCTAAAAAAAACATATTATTTTCTGCTTTCTCCATCATATGATACAGCAATCATAAATATAAGAGATTTACAGATTTCTGTCACAAAAACTCTTAGCTAAAATTACCCTGCTCAAGTCATTAATTACAAGTAACTAACTATTTAATTTTTAACTTCACACTCATTCAATCACCTTGCATAACATAGTTAGTTATTAATCGTTCACTTCTTTATTAATGAGTAAAACTACCTAACCAACTCATAAAATTATCAATGCAAGCTTCTCTACTAAATACAGAATATTTATGTATTAAGATTAATTTTAATAAAGAAATAAAATTAAATAGAATTTACATCATTTTCCTATAGCATAATTATAAAATTGATTGAATTGTAAACACTGTGAAATTACCTCAGAGGTATCAGGTTTGTTAGAACCCAATGCGTGCAATACAGAATTCTTAACTTGAGTAACAGTGCGTCCAACAACGCTGCGTTCTGATGATTCAGCCTTTAACAATATAGAATCATAATCATAATAAAATATAGATTACATAATACAGATAATATATAGTTATAATATCATGAGAATGACAATGACAATTATACTAATGACAATTATACTAATGACAATTACATAGTTTAAGTACTTCATAAACAGATTTTACTAATTAGTAGGTCTAGTATCGACTTGATAAGTACAGATAATAATATCTTTTTGTTTCATCTTAATGTCTTTTTGTGATGTCATTGTAATGTTCTTGTAATATCGTCTTGTTTGTTCCATATATCTTTCATACAAAACATTTTGAAAGATTAATCACATAAATGTAATAAAGAAAATTTACTACCAGAACTGAGTTTAGATACCTGATGATTAGCTCTGAAGAAATTCAGCAAGTCATCAGGATTGAGAAAATTCTTACCATGATCAAATCTGTGTTAATAATAATAATAATTAGAATTATTGTAAATATAATTGCAATCAAAGGATAAATTTATAAAATTCAAGTAAATAAAGGTGTCGCCTGCTTTATTTTCTGAATTAGAAAATTAGCTTCAATTAAATGTGATATTTCAACAGCAAAATTATACTAGTGTTTGAAACATGTACATTTTTTATACAAAAATTGTGCTTATGATTATATGATCATTATCATAATAATAATCATAGCTGTAATTATAGTTGCAAAATTTTACACATGATAATTGTATGCATCAAAATAATTATTGCGATTATAATTAAATGATTATCATAATCATAACAAATGCCATTTAATTATCATGAGAATGACAACGACAATTATACTAATTATATATTAGTGTAAGTATTTTATAAACAGGTTTTTTTACTAATTAGTACTATTGACTTAAAAAGTGTATAAACAGTATATTTACGATAAAAATACAACTAAGTATAAATAGCATCATACAAATCAAAGAATGCCGTATATTTAAATTTAATGTAAAATTTCTCTTTACTTAACTAAAGTCCGAAATAAAGCAAGCAAAATTACTAGTTACAACTATGAATAAAGTAAGATTAAAAAAATAATAGGAATTATCTTACTGCTTGAAAATTTCATCGATACTCTTTCGCTTGCAAAGGACATCTACTACCAACGTAGTGAACTCATCAATGTTCAAGTATATCGTTTTGTTGCTCTTAAAACAATTCATTCAACAAATTATACAAAACTGCTGCATTTATGCATTATCTTTATAATTTTGAAGTGATAAAATTTGAGGCAAATAAATGCTACTGAAAAAGACACTGGAAGTTACTGGATTATTTTTTTTTTTCATATCTCATTAGATATCTAGTTACAAATGAAAGAAGTTCTAAATTTCACTCTTTTAATCGGATAAAATTTCATTTTGCAAAGATTATAAGCCTTAATTTATAATATCTTTAAAAGAAATTCTCTAGTTAAATAACACAAAATAATCAAATCAAAGGACCTTTTAAAGGATCGTTTAGAATAGCACAAATGTTAAAGTAAACAATAATTAAAAAATTAAAAATTAGAGTAGAAATATTGTAAGAGTCAAAATACAATTTAATTTTTGTTACCAATGTAGCTCTCTGATCATCATCAGAAGCTTGTTTCATCTTGCTCGTGGATGCTTTTGCTTGCATGCATAGCTAACAACGAAGTTAACATTAAAATGCTGACAATAACAATTTTAGTCAACATTTATAAGTTTCTAACATTGGCCATCAACTCTTTTAATTTAATTGAGTGTCCATGCGTATGCCCATGGGACGAAGAGACACGTACAACCGCTGACACAGGTATAGTGACCCAAAAGTATATTATTAGCGAAACAATGTTTAGATATATGAGCTAAATTAGATATGTTAAAAGTCAACATTTTGTAAAAGTGAAGAAATCCATAGAAAGGAGATCTTCACAAGTCAAGGGACTTCCAAAGCACAAACTGATTAGAATAAGAAACAAGTTTATTTTACATTCTAAGTTATTTACTTAAAATTTTAAAAATAAATGTTGATGGCAATGTTAGCAAGATTATTAATTTATCTGTTTGTTTATGTATTTTTAAAAAGACAAATAAATTACAATACAAGATCTAAAAGCAACACTCAACACTACTCAAAAGAAAAGAAAACAATTAAAGCAGCTCAAACCAGAAAAAAAGATACTGAACATTTATAATCACAAGTACCAACAAATTTAAAAAGATAATTAAGAAATTTAGGGTATAAACTCACAAAAAGGATAGTCATGTTTACAAATAATCAAATAATCATGGATTTACAAATAATCATGGATTTGCATCTAAAATATACTTACAGCTCTTGCGCTATGAATGTCAATGCCAAAGTTAAATTCATTCATATGATGAATAATTTCATCTAAACTCAGACGATTATCTTTATTCTTATCACACTTCTTGAACAAATATCTCAAATATCTTAAAATATAAGTTAAGTTCAAAAGACCATATTATACTCTTTGATACAGTTGAAACAACAAGCATTAAAGTTTTAATATTATAATAAACACCTGCAGAAAAACAATGTACTGTTTTTTTCATCAGGTGTTGTATCAAATACAGTATTAAACAGAGTTTTAACAAATCCAGCTCGATATATACCACATCGTTCCATTATCATTGAGTTAAACAGGTATGTTGATATTTTAATGTTACAAAAATATATTTCATAGTCATTTACTAACTTTTACTTCATTCACTACCTCCATTAACAAATTAACTTTTTGCATTCGTTAGTTAAAATAATTAAAATAAATATATTATTATATTCTGCTAATTACTGAGTAGCATGATTGGATTATTTGATTATCTTAATACTAATGACAATGTCTAAAAACAGCCTATCAAAATAAGTTTTAGTTCAAATGTAAATTCAACTTTGTGGTAAAAAATATTGGAAAATGTACAAGTGAAAATGCACTTTCCATATAAAAAGGAAGGACAATAATATACAATAAGGATACGCATTGCGTACAGCCACTGGATCTATAGTTCTGTTTACATTCAGTTGATCTTTATAATATTTCAAGCCGAGGACCCACATCTCTCTTTCGTGCGCCGACTCGGCGACTAGATCTAACGTGGCGTTCTCGCCGCCCACAACTAGCACGAAGCAGCGATCAGCCTGCAACGTAACAATGACGTAAATAATAAATTTTAATATTAAACGTCATAGAATTAAACGTTATAACAATAGTATACCAGATAGGATGAGAGGATTTTTTCTTTTTCTGGTAACCCGTTAATATTTTCTTGTGTTTTAAATTTTGTAAAATATTGTGCAAATAAATACTACTACTACAACTACTACATATCATATTGACAGTTAAATTATTCAATATTCAATTGTCAATAACCTTTTGGTAATTATTTTACAATTTAGACTGTAGCTCGTTCAAATTTGTTTTATTTAAAGAGTAATTTCATTTATGTAATTAATTTGAAGACAATCAATTTATTATAAAAGAAAAAGTTATGTAAGAATAGAGAGTTAAATTAATTATAATAGCAAAAATGTATATTCAGTTTTCATCTTTTCTCTCCATTAAAAAACAATAATCAATGGATCCATCACTGGTTCATTATGACACTGTATTCACAAAAAAACCATGAAATATTCACGAAGGCCACAACTTTCACTTGAATCAAGAGATCCTACAATGGAGTAAATAGATTTAAGAACTAAATCAACTTCAGTCAGTTATATAACATTTCTTAGCATGGTTGGTTGCGTCAATGATTATAATGCAGTATACAAAAATATAGGAAAATGTACAATGTATAAAATGTACAAATGGTTTCTAGCGCAGTATTCTATGCATTGATGTACTGAACAATTTATAGTCACACACAAAAGATTATTGAAATCGATGGCCTTGAGACGAACAGTTTTCTAAAGCGATCTCCAAACAGTCCATTATTGCTTATTGCAAATAAGTTATGACTCAATCATATATCCTTTAGTGCAATAAGGGTATTTCAACTTATTTCAATTAAAACTTTATTTAAAACAAAAAAGAATACGTGCACCACGATCGATAACAAACTGTGACTAAAACGACTCAATACTAGTAGTTGAATTGTATTTAATTGTATTTAATTTGTTTAGTTATGGTACTATTCGCATAGTATCAAAATAAAACAAAAAACATCCGCTGAATTTGAATTATATATCATGTTGCTATTATGTGAAAAGCAAATGAACAAACATTTGATTTTTGTAGGAAAGCAGCGAACAGTCTCAACACTGATGGTTATTTGATTTTAAAAAAATAATAAGACATAATAAATTTGAATAAATTATTTCAAAAAATGTAAAGGCTTATTTGACAATTCTGTGAACAATTTGAACTGCTTACATTTATAATTTGTCCTGTGCACCGCAGATTCTACAAAATAATTCTTTCTTAGGAAGTGTTACCGTAATGGTAGAGACTAAAACCTATATTGTTGAGTCAAAATAATTGACATTCTTCCTAATTTTCATCAATCTGAGTCCTAAATACGTCGATTCACTCTAAACGCTCTAACATGCAAGTACACACGTGTGCTTTATCTATACTATTCATGAAGTTTCTAAGCGTGAAGTCTATTATTATTATTATTAAGCGTGAATAGGCTTTATAAACTTTTTATATAAGGCCCAGGGTCATTCAGAGTTACTAATGTTGCAGTGTAAAAATAAATTATTAACCTTGAAGTAATATATCAGTATTATGGACGAACCCGTTAGTTTGGGACAAATTTTCCCCGATACTAGCCCCCCCCCCCAACCCATGATTATACTTTGATCATTGATACACGAAAAAATAGAAAGAAGTCTGTCTGAAAACTACGAGAAAATACTGTAGTTTGTTCTATTGTTAAATTAAGTTAAGAGACTGAAACTGTGACTGAGACTAGTTTTTACTATTTTTCATCAAGTTAGCAATGATATTTTATTTCAGCCCTACCCCCATCCTATCAAAAAGTGGATATTGTGCATAGTTATAAGTTAAACAGCACATTGTACTAAACCAATCGAACCAAATATGCACCGAAATATTATAATTTGCTAAAATTACAAATAGATCTTTCGACTTTTACATATGCTGCATAATTTAGCCTATTGTGCAAAATAGTCAAACCTGTCGTTGACTTTTTCATAGATTTTAGCTCAGTCTTATTATGTTTCAGTAATACTTAAGCTCTGAATAATCTGGTAATATATTTTATTCTCAATTAAATCAGATGAATAATTAAGAGAAAAATTTAAATATTATCTTTCATTAAAAATTAATTAAAGATAGTAAATTTAGTTTTTCATAATATTGTAATTTGTTTTTCATAAAATTTTGAAAAGCGCCGTTTTTCGTAACGGCGCAGTGGTTTCAATTACATAATATTGTAATTTAGTTTTCCATAATATTGTAATTTAATTTTTCATAATATTGTAATTTGTAAATCTATTATTAATAAAGTAGGCTATTAATTTATCGATCACAACTTTTATGAATGTTACTTTATTCTTCAAGACTTTATTATTTCGATAATAAAACCAGGTATTGATATTTCAGATTTTTCCCACAACTAAATATCAGTAACCTCGTCCTCAATTATGATAACAATTGTTGCTGATATATCAATAGGGATCAAATGAAAATTAAAAATAATTGAAATTAAATCTGGAAGAGTTCGTATTTTAAAAACGGCTTTGAAAAATAGCCGTTACGAATTATTATAAAAGACTTACATACCTAATAAAAGACTTAGTAAACCTAATTCAATAATGTTCTACTAATAACTCAAAATTGTCTTCATCTACCAATGTTTAAATATTCTTTAAATACACGCAAATGGAATAAACTATTTAAATGACTTTAAAAGACGTATACAACAATTTATTGTGGTTCATTTATTATAAAGATAATAATAATAACTAATCATATTATTTATCAAACTTGTAATATAGCTACAAGTACCATTAATTGAAAAAAATATTGATTTACAGATTAAAAGTGCATCCGAAAAATTCTGAAATAATTTGATAGTGACTCGAAATCGGAATATGTCTTCCGATTTCGTCATTGATTTTAGAAAGTATTTGAATTAATATCGAAATGTTCCACATACAGCAGAATAGATCTAACAGTTTTCAACTATAGAAGCCTGAAAAGGATTATACATATTTTTTTGTAGCAGACATTGTTAACTAATGTGTTGTATGATTAGTAAAAAATGTGTTCTTGAATGAATATTAAGCCATTTTATTAAGATCACTGATTGAAATCAGCTTTAAATATTATTCGTTTCGCTATGCGACTAAATATAACAATTTTAATGACCATGATCATCATGTGTCTCATAGTTTATCTTTTTATGAATATATTAAATTATATTAATAATTTAAAGTCAACGATTTCGCTTTACTCTCAACAACAATTAGAATTATACAGACGAGGCTATATACTGAACAAATTTAAACTTCCAAACGTAGATTGCGAGAAGCTTATTGCAGGAAACGCTACGGATTATATATCATCAGCTGCATATTTTAAACTCAATATCAACATAGAAAACTTTTCACGTAATTATGGCAAGCTTCCATCTAAATATTGTCCACAATTTCGTTTTAGCAGAGGCTACGTTATGGAGCCTTTGTCACAAGAAGAAGCAGAATTCTCGATCGCTTACAGCATCATGTTGTACAAGGACGTAGAAATGTTTGAAAGACTCTTACGAGCCATCTACAGACCTCAGAATGTTTACTGTATTCATATTGATCTCTCATCTGATCCTTTCATTCACGCATCGGTCAGAGCCATTGTTAACTGTTTCGATAATGTCTTTATCCCAACTAATCTAATAGATGTTGTGCACGGTGCATATACCACTCTCGAAGCTGATTTACTGTGTATGAGAGAGTTGCTTAAATGCAACAAATCCTGGAAATATTTCATCAATCTAACAGGTCAAGAGTTTCCACTACAAACAAATCTAGCAATCGTTCGAATTCTCAAGATTCTCAATGGAGCAAATAACATCGACGGAACCATAAAAAGAATATTAACTAGAAGATATCAGATGGCAGGTCCCCTTCCTGTTAATATCACACTAACGAAGGGTTCAGTTCATATCATAGCGTCGAGAGCCTTCGTGGATTACGCAATCAACAATGACACAGCGAGACGATTTCTAAGTTGGGTCAAATTTACTGTCGTACCGGATGAAACATATTTCTCATCTCTCAATCATAGTCCACAACTAAATGTTCCTGGATCGTACTTAGATATTCCTGAAACTTTTACAGGCAATAATCTTTTCATTGCAAGATATAAAAACTGGCAGTTTCGTGATTTTCCTAATCACTACCCTTGCTCTGGAAAATGGGTGAGATGGATTTGTATATTTGGAGTAAGGGACTTGCCACGCTTGGCAAGCAGACCTGAGCTATTTGCTAATAAATTTAATATGGATTATCAACCCGAGGCTTATGAGTGTTTAGATGAACTGCTGTATAATAAAACAATTCGTGAATTAGAAGGAAGAGATAATTTCAATCGAGAGTTTTATTCAAATCTTTCCTATGTCAAGAATCATGTGTGAGATAAGCAGAATTTGAGATTTAATTGAAAGCAACTTGCAATGTACAATCGCAGTTGGAAATAGGGACTCAAATGTTTCTGATGAATGAAAGAACAAAATAAACTTGTTAAAGACGAGCGTGTTTGTCAGTGTTTAATTACAAATATAATTGAACAAATACAATTAATTATCAAAAAACTCAGAAGGTCATCAATTTTTCTTTAACTTTTCGTTGAGAGTGTGTGGGAGAGGGGACAATTACCTGAAGATATTTAATCATAGAGATATTAATTAGTTCTTTACCCATCATTGATCTACAAATAATTTAAGGATCAAAATAAAGCTCACAACAGTTCGGCCGTTTTGTAGTCAAAAGTTAACATTGCTCCCGATTTAAAATATTTATTTCCAGCTTTTATTTTGAGGGTTAGGATACGAGTAAGTTTTTAAGAATTGTTACAGTAAAAATTAATGAATCATTTAGTGAGTGTGGGGCGGCCTCCCTGGTTCCAGTCTGAATCCTCGCTGCTCCATTAACCTACAATTTCTAAACAAAACATTTTCTTCTAATCACTTTTATATCATGATTAAATAAAAATTACAACCACAAACAAGATATAAATATTGTTGTGATAATAACTAATATTTGAAATAGGTCTAGAAGATGTATGAAACTATATTTTAGCCTGTATTTATTTATTCATTGACTTGTATTTTATGAGTAAATCGGCAGTAACTTACTTTTATTCCAGTAGTTAAGAAAGAATTGAGCTATTTCAATTTGTAAACATTTACAGTTAGTCTATTCTTATTAATATTTTATTCGGGCTGTTGATATCCTGGTGAGTTTAAATGACTAGAATAGAATGCCATTCTTTGCTATTCAATAGTAAAATCAATCGTTTAAAATGCATAAAACTTTTAATATTCCTCTAACCGTCGAGGGACGATGTCGCAGACGTCTCTCAGTATCAGGAAAGACCACATATGCTCCACCCAAGCAGTGAGGACAAACCATCAACTGAGAGAGGAAATCATTTAGTTCTAAAGAGGGATATCCGTAGTAAAAGAACACAATCTTGTTTTTGACAACACTTTTATTAGCTTCATGTATTTGTTTGTATGTATGTATGTATGTTTGTGTGTATGTATGTATGTATGTATGTATGTATGCATGCATGCATGCATGGATGCATACATACATGTATGCATACAAGATAACTTCCGATAAAAATTCACGAATCAATTAATAAATATCCTAATTGATCATTACTGAATTAATTATTTAATTAAATTCATTAGCTTCATTATTCAATTTTTTGAGACGACCCCTATAGACGAACACAGCGCTTCGTTACTAACAAATTAATTCACCATTGAATTGCACGGAGAACAGATATCCACATGTCACGAAGAATAATTATAATCTTTTAACAAATAAATATTTTACGCAATAATATGTATTAAAGTGTTGTTTATAAAAAAGTATTTTTTACAAAAGTGATTTTTATATACTATTTTTAAAAAATTATCTTCATTCCACTTAACATAAAATCACAATGATAATAATTAAATCACATTTCAAATAAATCTTAAAACCTTTGAAAGTATCTATTTTCACATGCGCTAATTCTAAATATGCTTTTCTATTAAATATTTTAACGCACATTATGGAAATATTTATTGTTCAATATCGTTTATTATTCTAATTTATTGTAAGCCCAGTTAAAAAAAAGTGATAAAAATAAATCATGCAAATAATTAGAATTAAAAAGTCTAGAGAACAATAATTAGTTATTATAGTTTTGTGTTTTGAGCCCCGTGTAATCACAGAACGGATTATTTTGTCCAGTCACGGTCTATCTGACTTTAACTGTAGAGAGAGGCTTGCAGCTCTGTACTACTGTATGATTTCTTTATGAACCCGCTTTAGTTTCACTAACAGGATCTTACTACTGGTAGGCCTAACTGTACAGAAATTTGTCAGAAATAGTGCTATTGTAAATACCGGTAGTAAATGCGTTTGTCTTGGGTTTTAACCAGGACCCGGTAGAATGCGACTGTAACCGGAAAACGTTCAATGTTACGGTTAGCTAGCACTGAAGGCCTGGTTGTTTTTCTTAAGAAATTTAGTGAGTAACTAAGTCTTCAATACAATACACCTTTCAAGCCTACTATGTCGCTCTGTTGAGATCACGGAAGTAAAGTTGCCTATATAAAATGACTCGAACAATCACAGAGCATTTTATTTACAAGAAGTTTAGAATCAGAGAAGTGTTAATTCTTAGGTAAGTTATTTTATATTTTTATAATTATCAGTATTTAACTTCATTACTGACATTGAGCATCAACTCATCATTGTGTTACAGTTAGTAGGATTAATACGATGATCATTTAGTAGTTTTCCTATTGTTGTATTTTATTTTTTAATCTTAAATTTTTAGGTAAATGGGTAAGCAGGTTAACTTTAATATGTACTACATATTTCACATTATTCGACAGTATATTAATTAATATACGTGTCAGTGCTTTCAGTTTACTAGTTGTATTTGTTAGCGTATCGATACGATAAGTTAAACACTGATCTATTATAGTCTTTATAGGACGCAATAATAAAGTAATAACTTAGAGCATGATACAGTCTAATAGTACTAGTGTACATAGAAAGACAGTTTTAGTGTAGAAATATAGCTTTGGTGATGATTTCATTCTGTAGAAAAGAGATTCTAGCTAGTCAAGTTTCTTCAACAAATAAATAATTTTAATAAGTTTTTGTAACTTTTCGTTTAGTTGAATTTTAAATAATGTGTGATAAAATACTAGGGCTGAGAAAGAGCTTAATAATTAAGATAATACCATCTAAAGACCATAACTATAAAACATTATTTCAATAATTTAATTTTTGTTTTTAATTTTAATTTCCCCTTGGCCGAAATTCTATTCTTGTTAATTAAATTAATAATAAATGTTATAGATTGACTGAAAAGTGAACAAATTAATATTTAAATGTAAACTTTTGATATTGTTCGATCTATAGGTTTTTGGTCAAACGAGTATCTTTTTATTGTAGTGTCTTTTTAATGAAGCAACTTTTTATTATTAATAATAGTGACCGCTCTTTATTAATTTAAATTTCATTAAAATAAACTTTATAATATATCAAATATTTGTATTTCAGCCACATATTCAGTGCATAATATATAAGTTGAAGTATCAAATCGACCCAAATATCGACCCGCGGTGAATAAAATGTCTGAGACAAACTTGAGCGCTGTGTTAATGAAACCTGGAGACATGAGAATGGTTTGTCATTCACTTATCTATGAAATGATAACTTCTATGTTCGTATTTTAAACTGTTACTAACATTGCATTGAATTAAAAGTCTAATAAACATGAGCAATTAAATCTTAAATTAATACGTAAAAATTCCAGCTAGATGCGGTAAATAATTTGTAACATTGTCGACTAAATAAGTTGTTTGTGATATTATGAGAGCGCATGTAACATGACTCGTGTTGGCGCAGTGTTTTCATCATACATAGGCTTTTATCTTCAAATGATTGTTCGGTCATTACAAAAACAAATACATAAAACTCAGCGAACACAGTTTTCTGTAAGATAATATGGTTATATGGTTATATACAAGTATAAGTTTTACGTCATTTTGCTTAAGAAGTTTACTTTAGCTACTAGAACTAAAGTCAGCGTTAGGAAAAAATAAAATAAATGTTTAAGTAACAGAAGCAGAAATATTTGTTTAGATATTTTCAAAGAAGTGGATTATTGGAAATAATATGAATTTTTATAAATAATTTTTATTTTGTTGTTTTTATTGTAGCAAGACAGGCCGATACCAGAACCAAATGATAACGGTGAGTGAAAACTTGTATTTTATTATCAAAATATTTAACTATTAATTATTGAATTTATATCGTAGGCTAACATTGACAATTTAAATAAAAGGACACCAACAGAAAAATTTTAAGCTGATCTTTGACTCTCAAATATAAAGCTAACGAATGCTTTTGCTTTTAAAATAAACGCAAATGCTTTATAGTGATTAGTAATTCATTACTAAGCAAATTCCTTATGATAAAAAGGCCTTGTTGCGGTTACATATTCATTTCTTTTAAAATTAGTCACAAATGTCTAATTAAACAAATATCCGTATTAGTCATAAAGTAAGGAAAATAAAAAACCTATGTTGCTTCCATATAATTAGTAATAACTAATGATATTTTGTCAGTCTCCTTATTTGATTTATAATGACTTGATTATTCTATGACATGGGTCGTCGTGTCGCATACTTTTTATTCTTGATTTATCTTTTAACTAATAACCCTTCTAGCATTTTATATTTTTAAAAATATATGATTAAAAAAAATATATATATTTGTTAACACAGTGTAGATACATTCATTTTTATATGTTGTTTAGAGTAAAATTCCGTAAAAATTCTTTAATCATCAAAAAACAATATTACTGGTTTATATTTTTTAGAGGTGCAGGTAGCAATGCATTCAGTTGGTATTTGTGGGTCTGATGTACACATGCTTGTCAAGGGCAGCATTGGAGAGTTTGTTATGAAAGCGCCACTGATACTTGGACACGAGTCAAGCGGTGTAGTTACTAAACTTGGTAAAGGTGTTACACATCTCGAAGTTGGTGAGTATTTAACTACTCAGATATATTTTCTAATAAATCAAGCAAGGAAAATTTACTTTAATAACTTTCTTAACTTAACTCTGGTCATAAACACACACGCGGTCTATTGACTTACTTCCTGTTTTACCTTTCAACTGTCTTCTACTGATCTTAAAGCATTGTTTGATACTATTTAAATATTCAGTGTGAAATAAATAAACTGACTTGCGATCACTCACATCATGTGTGCAATATACACCCAACCAGTCTAAACCAGGCATTAGAACTTGTGAGACAACAACAGATAATTAACTTAATTCTAATTCTATGATGAACAATGGCATCGTCATAACAACTTTGTGATCTAAAGCAATATTTATCGATTGTTATCATCTCCTGCATCGAATATAAATTGCTTAGTTTTGGTTCTAATATTAATTTTTCTATCTTCAAATTTTAGCTTTGAAAAAGATTCAAGCAGCTATAGTATTTTAATTATAAAAAAGCCAGTAATTGGAAAGAATCCGAGTTTAAAAATGTATAATACAGAAGTCATAAGAAGTCTGATAAGTCACAAGTTAAATGAGATTAAACGCAAGG
>JAQIXG010001373.1:0-22565 GCA_034700105.1 Oconnorella tubifera
CAAATACTATAAATTTTGAACATTTGTAGAACAAATACTATAAATTTTGAACATTTGTAGAACAAATACTATAAATTATGAACAACTGTAGAACAAAGCTATAAATTTGTGTCATTTTTTCACTTATGCATCGCCTTAAAAAACAAAATCAGAAACAACGCAAGCCTTGTTATGCACGCAATGAAACAGCAGCCTACTAACACGGCCGGCGACACAAGCCCCGCCCCTTCCCTCGGGGGAGGCCCCGCTCCTTCCTTAGTCAGAGGCCCCGCCCCTTCCCTCGAGGTGGGCGTGGCCTCGATGGATTTAGAGTACTTCTCTATAGGCATGGTCATTGAGTTGACGACTTTACATAAGAGAAAATTAAAGGGAGAAGTGATGGCCTTTGATCTGATGTCTAAAATGATCGCTATCAGTATCCTTGCTTGTATCATTGCTTGTATCATTGGGTATTGCTAGCAGTATCCTTGCTTGTATCCTTGCTTGTATCTTTGCTTGTATCATTGGGTATTGCTAGCAGTATCCTTGCTTGTATTATTCAGTATCGCTATCAGTATCATTGTTTGTAGTATTAAGTATCGCTAGCAGTATCCTTGCTTGTAGCATTAAGTATCGCTGTCAGTATCCTTGCTTGTATCTTTATGTATTGCTAGAAGGATCCTTGCTTGTATCATTAAGTATCATTAGCAGTATCTTTACTTGTATCATTAAGTATCGCTATCAGTATCATTACTTGTATCATTAAGTATTGCTAGCAGTATCCTTGCTTGTATCTCTATCAGTATCTTTACTTGTCTCATTAAGTATCTCTGTGAATTAAGTATATCTATGGTTGTTTTTTTTCTGAATATTTTACGTTTTTAATTATTCATAAATGTTCAAATATGTTAAAATATGTGTATATTATGAGCTCAAATATTCTATTAACCTTAATGCCTAATAGAATCTCCATCGTCCAATAATAAACCAGGAACAAGTGACGTAGAGATAGTTAATCTATCGCTTGTGAGTGATATTAAAACAATCACGGAATCATCGCAAAGTCAAACTTCTCCATCACCTCTTCCTAATCTAAGTCTAGCCAAAGTAAGATTTTATGTATTTTCACGATTATAACCCTCAGGCTATACAAGATTTTACGTGCGGGGTATATTCGTGCGCGGGTTATCTATAATATTTTTTTCTCAAAAAGATAATGTATAATACGGTACTAAATTTTAATTGAATGTATTATTCATTTCTTTAGATAGCTGAAAGTTGCTATTTTTGTTTCAATCAAATATTGAATTCTTTATTATAATTAAACAAATAAATATTGTAAATAAATTGTTTTTACATCTAAAATTACGTTTACTTTCTGCGCCCTTTAGTAAGATAAACCAAGCAATCACTCGTTTCTTTAGTTTCAACATTAGCTAGATGTTTCTATTTCTGATAACTGAATATTGATATTTTATAATTCTAATTAATTGATACTTTTTTATTGTGCTAATGTGACGTTACCATGAGAGTGTTTATGTTTACTAGCTGAACACTCGTATGTGTCATAATATAGAAGAAAAGTTGCGACAGATTGGTTACACCGGCATAAATGTGTCTCCCATTGCACAGAAGCTTGTCTATGCCATTACTAAAACGTTAGAATTTAATTTGTGCCCCGTCAAAATGGCCCAACAAATTGAGCCCGATTAGTCATTTGTAGCGTTAGGGTTGGGATTGGGGTTTGGTTAGTTAGGACTGGGGTTATGGTTAGTCTTAAGGTTTTGTTAGGGTTTATTAGGGTTAGGGTTATTAAATGAATTAAGAGGGCCTTTTTGTCGGGTTAAGGTATTTGGAGTCATTTTGTCAGGGTTGCATTTTTATTAAATTGGATCAGCATCGAGACTTGAAACTGAAAGCTATCGAGTTTAATTTCCCTGTGTCTCATATTATTTTACCGACATGCTGCATCTTTAGCAAAGTGCTTCGTTTACTGACTACATCATTGATATCATTCACAAATAAGATTACATTTATCATTTATGTGATATAAATGACTAGAACCATTTATATTTTCTATTTAATAATATTGTAAGAAATTTGGCCAATTCTATAATTTGATAAATTTGACAGGTTGTTTTTTTTCTAATTACGCTGCAATCTCAAGATTTTCAGATTTTGATGTAATTTTTTATAAATTATGCTGAAATGTTAAATTAAATGACGCGCTGGTCTTATTCTTACTCTATTTAGCATAGAGGACGTTCGGTGGGAGGGACAAAATATCGTCGTACTAAATCAAGTGGTCATTTATCCTCCTTACGATGTTGATAATTGTCAACTGAAAGGCGAACATTCGTCACAAACAAAAGCTTTACAACTCATCAGAAAAATGGTACAAATTATTCTCATTATTTCAATTTAATATTTCTCGTTTGCATGGTTTTAATTTCAATAAGCTACATTTTTGTGATGAAATTTAATGTGACTTCTATGTCTTTGATGTCATTCAATGATAACCTAGAAGTGAATTAAGTTCAGTTAAAACAGCCATGAAAAATTGATCCTGACTATTAATTCTTAGGGTTAGGATTTGGGTTACGGCTAGGTTTGGGTTTGGGTTAGGATTGAAGTTAGAGCTAGGTTTATTGTTAGATTTAGGGTTGTTTAGAGTTAGGATCATTAAAAGAATTGATGGGATAATTTTGTGGGGTTAACATATTCGGGGCAGTTTTGTCAGGGTACCCGTTGAGACGTATTTTTTGTATTTGAACTTACTATTCGCTTTAAATTGTATTTTCTATCATTCAGCTTTTATAAATTCTCGTGCAGGTTTAGTTTCTTTTTTGTTTTTTTTACTGCAGGTAGGAAAATTTCACGGAGAAAACGATTCCACATCACCTCCCCCCTCCATCGATCCTCTTGCAAAGAAATAATGATTGCGCTTTAAACTGAACTTATAGACGATAGGAATTATTCAATTGAATGAATAAAATATAAAATATTGTAAATAGATCTTGCTTTTGTTTTAAAAAAAAAATTCGGGTGGGTGTGTCATTAAAGATGAATGCATTTTTGTACATTTATTCTGGGGTTAAAGCTATCTGCAGAAGTTTTTATAAAAATTATTTTGTATTTAATGTATACAAAAGTCGTCAGATTATATAAACGAAAGAGTTCATTTTTAAACCTAAAAAATGATACAAATTTGTTGAGCATGTTTTTCTATACATGATTGATTAGATTTTTCTCTCTTAATTCACTAAGTCTAACTAATATTGAGTCAGAAACTCCTATGTGGTTGGAGCATCGGGTCCCCACCCTATCTAACTCTAAATACACGAATATTCATAGGCGTCGAATATGGGGGGGCTACGGGAATGGAGCACCCCACAAATTATTTTGTGGGGGCTCAGCACCCCACAAAAGGACTAGCTTACATAAAAATTCTTAAATTTAGTAATTAAATGGCAAGATACAGTATATGAGAATTTGACGTATAGGAAACGTTTTACTTAGTATTACTTCTAAGGTTCTACGACTTAACTTTCGACTTTTTACTTTCAGTAGTCAGCGCCAGGGGCGCAGATTACGGGGGAGAAGGGAATACCCAGCCCCCCTCCCCCTTAAAAGAAATAAATTCAAAAATATAATTAGTGATTAACCATAAACAAAGTAAATAACGATGAATAAGAATTTTCATTCAACTAAATAATTGTAAATTAAGCAATTAAACCGGATCCCAACTTGAATGAAAAAAAACTTAATTATTTTTACTTCTGGCGCCATCTGTCGAATGAATATAAAATTGTAATTGTTTTTACTGGTGGTGCAATCTGTCGAATGGAACTAAAACTTTAATTATTTTGACTGGTGGCGTTATCTGCCAAATGAAAATAAATCTTTTTACTGTTTTTACCGCAGGCTGGTGGCACGACAAAACCGCCCAGGACTAAACGGCATCCGTCAAAAGGGCCCCCGTTAAAACGGCCCCGATAAAATGGCACATGTCAAAACGGCCCTGACAAAACTGCCCCGAAAAAACGGCCCTGACAAAACTACCACGACATAACAGCCCCGATATAATGACAAAGCTTAAAAATAGTATCACATAAACGTTTTGGCCCAAAGAAGGTTATCACATCAAAATTTTGGTAAAATAAGCTAAAAAGGATAAATACTGTCTTAATACTGTCTTAAAAAGGATAAATACTGTCTTAAATACTGTTAATACTGTCTTTTAAATACGGTAATACATTATATTGTAATTTAGATTATTTGCTAAAATGCTACATTTATATTCATTTTTATTCAAATATCCTCTTTTTAAACAATTCTATCATTAATTTGCACTTAACCACTAATTTATAATTGAATATCGACTAAAAAATAGTATTTTTATCTCAAAAAATGAACATTTAGCATAATTTTACCACCTGGTCAGATACAACCACACGTCTGCTTTCATTTCGAGAGAGCGAGAATTTTATACTTTTTTATTTGTTTATTATTCAAATAAATCCCTCGTCAAACCCTAACTTTTCTACTTCCGGTCAAATTTTACGATAATTTTAGTCGCGTCGAATCGACGGATTATTTTCCCCCGTCAGGTTGTTTTATTGGACATCGAGGGAGTCCACGAGGAGGGGCACCATGGCTCGATTTGTCGATGTCTGCCGCCCTAACGAGACGGCTCTGACGCCCCGGCAGCTTCCGGTGACGATCGAGACTAATTTGGTGGTAAGACGGGGGAGCGGGATGGAGGGATTTTATGGGATGGGAATGTTAACGAGGGAAATTGATTTAAGTGGAATTAAGTTTTTTTAGTTTTACAGTGTTAGGGAATTTAGTATAAGGGTTGATTTTATTAATTAAGAGGGAAAAAGAAACGAACATTTAATTTATACCGAGTAAACGCATGTTAAACTGTCCAAATTTAGAGATAAATTTGATTTCAATTTCAGTTTTAGCGTTTAATTTTTGATATTAAGATGCAATGAATACAAACTTCTGAATTTAATACAATATTAAAGGGTGCAGCAAGATTGCAAAAGGTTTATTATTGCAATAGGCATTAAAGCTTCTTTTTCTGATTTAAAAGTCTTTAGATACCCCCCCCCCATCTGCTTGTTACCTAAAAGTTTTAAATCTTTATTTGATGTCTAGTTTATATTTCGCTGGTTTTAGATGTTGATCCAGTTTTCTGACTACTGTTTGAGTTGTGATGAAAACAGTTTTGGTCAGTTTGATTTTAACGAGTTTTCCGCTAAATATTCGACTCTGACCAAAGAGGAATTACTGACCGCTGTTACTGTAACGGGGAAAGAATTATTGAATGACCTCACGCTGAACGTTTCCTGTATAGGCTGCAGGAGATGGTATATATTTTACAATTAATTGCTAGCTTAAAACCCGTTCCAAGAACGGGACCTAGTTTAACTTAACTTTGATTTTAATCTGATAATTAAACGGTCAAAAAGTATTTATTTTGTGTATTAATTCAAATAGATACTTCTTCATTATCAAAAGTTTTTGTTCTTATTTGATTACTATCATTGACGCTTAATTTTGCGATTGTGTTTAGCGTTGAGCTGCTGTTCAGTGAATTGGTTGAGTATGGACACGCATCACTTGATCCGTTGATCGTCGCACATGATTCAACGCTGTCACTCAACCGTGACTGTTATGCCGATGTCAGAAAACTCCATCGTCTTTTTATTGTACACGGGTGAGTCATAGGTTAGGTTAACTTTAAATACATGTCATGGATTATCATATTATAACGATGTCTCAGACTTAGCTATCAATTAAAGCGCCTTACTAAAGAGTTAAAGATATAGTGAGCTTTCAGGGGTTTGCACCTGGATCTGCTCGGTTTGAGTCTAGTTCTCTAACCACTTCTCTGACGAGCCTTGATAAGTGTACTCTGTATGATGATGATGCATAAATTTGTTAGTGTTGTCTTTGGCATTACAAATCTTAAAATAAATCAACTTTGTACTTCCTCCATCCATGTAACATCTACAAATATATCAACTCTATCAAGTATCATCTACGAATATATCAACTCTATCAATGTATCATCTACAATTATGTTCAGTTTTCTTTATAATGACTCGTTTTTGATTTTGCAGACGAAAATTGAATTGCATAGTGGAGACGTTTCCTAAAAGTCGTAAAAACAAAAGATGCGCTATCCATTCATTAGAGATGCATAAGACAAAGTCTCTTGGCTTTGTTCAGTCTTTCCTTACCGGGTAAGTTTTGAGCCAGAATACAACAGTTTGGGGTTCAAATCCCGTTGATTACTGTTTTTTATTTCAAAAGTTATTTGTAAAGTTTTAATGAACAAGTTAATTGCTATTGGAAGTTTTAATTTTTGTATTTTTGTTGCCGAGTTGAGGCTCTTTAGCGAAGTGATTGGAGCACTTGATTCGGACTCGATAGGTTCAGGTTCGAATTCCAGAGAGCTCATTGTTTCTCTAACTTTCTGCACCCTTTAATAAAGCGTTAATAAATCCTTTAATAATTGTAATGATAAAGTCCATTTATCATTACCATGTGCTGTTGTTATTATATGTTGATGTTATGCGCTCTGTGTAGCATATGGCCAGATGTCTGGGATTCGATGTCTAAGGAATGCCGTGAAGAAGTGACCATTATAGATTACGCTAATCTTTCAGAAGCTCTCGATGAATATCTTCATAAGCATAAGTGAGTCGATTTGATATCCAGACAAAATGACCGCGGATATATTAAACAGACATATTAGCCACAATTATATGACAATATACGATTACAATAAAATCTAACTTTGCAATTAAAATGTATAACAGTTTAACGGATAAACTGGAAATCAGTTTATCGTAATATTTATTTTAACTGTGAGAATTTATTATTTTATCATCGATATAAATTTCTTGGCACTCAGACAAAACGACCCTGAATATAATATATATCTTTATTCATCGTCAAAGACAGAAATTGATAAAACTATATTAACTCGACAAAATGGTCCCGTTAATTCATTTAATAACCCTAGCTCTAATCAAACCTAACCCTAGCACTAGCTATGTCTCTAACCCTAATTCGTATCCTAATTCGATTAACAGTCAGTGTAGTTTTATCGGGGCCATTTTAATGGATCAAGAAATTTCTTTGTGTCTATTATTTGCGCTATATTTTTTACATATACTGTTTACAATATATAATTTTATATATATTATCTGAATTTACACTCTTAATATATAATTTTAATTTAATTTTTTGCTTAATTTTGGGTATAAATCTATGTTTGTTAGATTCTGCAGCGAATGTAAGAATAAAGTATTGAGAGCGTATCGTTTGTTGACTAAAGAGGAAACGTTAAACAGTACGACAGATAAAGGATGTTGTTACAATCCCGCGCTTTACGCAGGATTGAGCGCTTGCACCAGTGACGCGCACATACACGTAGATTGCAAGGAAGCGTTTATTAGAAGTCTAGTGACGAGAGCAGAGCCAGAGATTAAGGGAAGGTGAGGGGGAGGATTGTTTAGTTTGACATAATTTAGATATTTTGAATCTTGTAAAATTTATATTGTATGTTATTTATAGTGTATATTATTATAATATAGCTATTATTCATTGTATATAATATATCTGTTGTTTAAAATATAGATATTTTAAGTTAAATCGTATATAATTTCCAATTGTGTGTAATTTATATTGTATATATTTATTGTGAATAGTATTGATATTTTTAATCGTGACCATTAAAATGGCTAGATAAATCATCCACGAGTAACAGTTTCTAGGGTTAGGATTAGGGTTGGGATACGGATTGGGGTTCGAAATGAAGCTGGTGTTTGTGATAGAGTTAGGGTTAAGTTTAGGGTTGGTTAAGGTTAGCATTATTAAATAAATCGATATGACATTACTCTACGGTAATATTTCGCTGTCGTGGTGTTATTAGCGGCAGAGAACGACACGCAAAGACTTTAGACGTCGCGCAAGAAGAAGTGTTGACATGTATCGGGGTACTGCTCTACGATAGACTCTATATCGTCTGGCAGAAACTAAGGACTGAGGAACAAGCTTGGAAGATCCTCTTTCATCTAGGGGTGAATTTACTCTGTAAAAGTTTTGAGGTTCGTTGAATTTTTCTTTCTTTTTTTCTTCACTTTTTTGAACAATTTTTTTGATCTTTTTGCATACTTTTTTGTGATTTTTTTACGCTGAAATTTTGTTGAAACAATTTTACTTGAAAATATATGAATTTTAGAATTGTGTATAGAATAAAAGAACGGAGATAAAGTAAATTCTAAAATATATAATATAATAGAATAGATATAAAAGAAGACGATTTCTCTACAGCTCGCTATAGAAAAGAAATGCGGTATTTCTAAACTGGAACGGACTTGCATGGAACTCATCGACAGCGAACAAGTGAAGGTTCTGAGACGAGAGCAGAAACGACAGAAACGTAAGAAGAATCGCGCAGCTTCAGCCACCGCCGCGTGCCAGTCATTAGACGACATCGTTTCTGCTGATGCGGAGATTGTAGAAACAGAGCAGATAGAGGAACGATACGAAGAAACAAAGGAACGATATGACGGAACGAAGGAACGCTTCGGAGAGATAGAGGAATGTTACGGTGGCGCTGTGGTGGAGAACGGCGCGCATGGAAAATGTTACGCGCCAAAGAATGAGTCCGGTTGCGCGGTAAGTTGTGCCGATATTTCTTCTTGTCTCAGATTTTTGAATAGATTTTGTCGAGTTAAGGTTGCATTTATTTTATATAATCATTTTATGTCATTAAATAACTTTTTGCATCGATGTGGCGTTTATCAATGATCAAAGAGGAAAAATAATTTCTACTTTAACAAAAACATAAAGAAATTCATTTTTATCCTCCCAAAAATAATAATTTCAATTTTTCCAGCGTTCGATGATAAATATAAACGCAGCGGAAATTATTCAATCGCCCAAATCAGGCGCACCCTTTGTCACCGCCCCTTGTAATTCCGCCTGGACGTGCGGGGAGGCCACGCCTCCCGCTCTCAACCAATCGGGAACGCTGCGATGCGAGGGGGCATGTACTTGTGAGGTGGGGGGCGCAGCGGGGGTGAGGGGAGGTAGAAGGCTGGGTGGGGGTGGGGCTAGTTGTCACGGCGATTGCGGATATTCATCCGGATTGGACGGATGCGAAGCGTCTAGCGCGCATAGTTCTAATGATGGTTCCGATACGGTGTGTTCCGAGGCTTGTTGTACTGCTGATGGTTAGACACATTTTTTTTAGAACGGGTTTTTATATTAAATTTGGGTTATTTGAACTTATTTTGTGGTGTGTAGGTTTGATGGCTGGTTGGTGCGATAGAATGCTTTTTTGGGTTAAATTTGCTCAAGTTAAATGAATGAATGAATTAATTAATGAGAAATGAATGAATGAGAGGATGAATGAATGAATGAATAAGTGGATGGATGAATGAATGAATGTGTAGATGGATGATTGAATGAATGGATTGTTGGATAGTTTGATGGATGGATAGATGAAGTGATAGATTTAGATAGATTGAACATTAGAGATATTGCTAGATGGTTGTATGATTAATTGATTGTATCATTTGCTGTAAAATTCATCATCACACTAAAGGGTGCTACAGTAACAGTAACAACCCAGTAAATTATTGCCAGTCTTTCTGTACTCTGAACCTGAGATCTCTCAGTTCCGTGTCCTGCCTTCTAACCACGTCACCATCAGCTCCTTCAATATTAGTCTTTATATAATGAAATAATAAATAATTGATTCTTGTTTTAAATGATTGAATACATTATATTACTATGAAAGAAAGAAACGATTTACGTAAGAAATATGTTTTTGTTGCGAAGGTGAAGGTCATAGTTGCGTTCACGCGACGTCATCGTGTCATGACTGGGGAGAGAAGCGTGATTCACCGGTGAGACACGCGGTAAGAGATTTGAAAATACAGTTACTAGTAAAAATAGAGATTTGAAAATACACAGTTAACTGTAAAATATAGCATAACATTATATATGTATATTTAATTTAGAAGAAGCCTATAAAGAATTTAGTGGATTCAGTGTATTATTTTAATTATTTATGTATTAATTATATATTTTTTTTAATTGATTTTTGAACAATTGACTTATTGACTGCCTGACTGACTGATAGACTGACTGACTGATTGGTTTATCGACTGATTGATCGATCAATCGACTGATTGATTGATCAATTAATCGATCAATCGATTGATTGATCAATCTGTTGATTGATTGATCAATTGATCAGTTGATCGATTGATTGATTAATTGATTGATTGATTGATTAATTGATTACAGTGTGTTCTGGGCAGTGCAAGGATTGATGAAGTCAATCATAAATTTAGTTCAGCTCTAAGTCTGGTAGATATGCTAGAGGTATAAGTCATTTTATTCAATTTATATTTTATATTTATTTAAAATATTTATATTTATATAAGTTTATATTTCATGAAATTTATGTAAATGATTTATTTACTTATTGTTTATTTCATTTCTCTGTGAATTTTACATAAAGTTAAAGTCAGATTTTTATTTAATGTCTCTACGCGGAAGGTTTGCATCTTTAACCAATAGATTTAGATTTTTATTTGAATCTTGAAGCGCGCACGTGTTGCACCCTTTAGAGAGTTGCTTTAGTAATTAGTGACGTTGTGATTCGCACAAAGTGTTCTTACAAAATGATTCATACATAGTGATTTTCTTACAGGATTCCTGTTCATCTGATGATGCTGATGAATGCGGGATCACTGAAGAAGTGATCGAGAGATTTCGTTTGAATCAGAAGTTGCTGGAGTCTCAGAGAAATGAACTGAGGAGACAGTTGCGTCAGAACTTTGATCGAATGACGCAACAGCGCTGCACTTGCACTCACGCGTGTATCGTTGAACGCAACGGCGGCTGCAGCCAGCATCAGATCATGGAATAATAGCGTCTCTAGACAGCACTTTGAATGTAGTCTCTGGATAGCATTTGGTCTGAATGTAGGGTCTAGATAGCATTTGGTCTGAATGTAGGGTCTAGATAGCATTTGGTTTAAATGGAGTCTCTAGACAGCATTTGGTCTGAATGTAGGGTCTAGATAGCATTTGGTTTGAATGGAGTCTCTAGACAGCATTTGGTCTGAATGTAATCCGGATGTAGCCATAAAGAAAAAAGGATTTAAGTGAAGTTGTTACACTGGTATAGACAGAACTTGCAGGTTAAGTTGATTGAAAAATGATTTCTTTGCATTCTTTCCTGAAAGAAATTTATTTATTGCTAAGTTTTATTCGATTCGATGTAAAACTTCTGTTGATAGAAATTAAATGCCAATCGATAAATAAATAAAGAAATTAATTGCAATAAATTTAGATGTTTTTAAAATTACGATTAGAAATGTAGTGACAGTAATCCGAGATTGAATAGGGGAAGGGGGGGTACTGAATATATATAAAGGACATTTATGAGTAGACAATTGTTTTAAAAAGTAAAAGTGAAAATTGCAGATTTAATGCATTTGTACTGAGAGTAAAATTTTATTTTAAATAACCTTTTTTTGTTTAAGTGACGTTAAACAAGAAGCTAATAAGTTCAGGTTGATAGTGATTGTTTTTTTTTAATTGGATTCCGATAACCTTTATCATTGTTGCTTCCTTTCAATATTGAGTGCAATTACTGAATTAGAAAAACTGCTTCCATGTTCTTTTTTTTTCTCTTAAACTCTCTCTCTCTCTCTCTCTCTCTCTCTCTTCTCCCCTCTGATATTAAAATTTCTATTTATGTCCTCTGTAAGTTGAATGTAAATTTAAACTTGTAGTTATGAAATTTATTATTAAGAACAATATATATCTTACTGAAATCTATTATATTTCAGTTAATGGGTTTTATTGAAAACTTTTTCTTAAACTGAAATTTTCACATGAATTATCAACTAAGGAAGTTTTCATTAAAAATCTTCTTTATTAATAAGTCTGATTTAAGTTTACTTATTTTTAGCTTTATGATTATTTGTACGTATTATTCCAAGCCAGTAAGTTATTAGTTATGATCTTCAGTTATTAATCAACTAATTACAAATCATTTAATAGCTTAATTCAGAGTTTATTTAATTTGTTTTATTTTAAATTCTTTATTAAATTACGAATATAGTTTTAATTTCAAAATTTATCAACTGTAAATTGTGATTGTTGTTTAATCGCGTTGATTAGTAAATCGTTTAAATCATTTCAAAAATAATTTTATTCTATTTAAGATAATTATGAACGATTCTAACATTAAAACAGTGATAGTTATAGTCAATCATTTTATTAATGATGTTTTTCTTAACACTAGATAATCATTAATATTTGATTATTTAATCATTAATTGTATTTTCTAATTTAAATTCGACCATGGCTCATTTATGAACAATTTTGTGAAAAATAATTTCTATTATAATTTCTTGATTAGACTGAATTATTCTAATTCATTCAAATAAAATTATATCAAATCCGCTTGTAGAACATTCATTTAAATAAGTTGCATGCTGCAATATGGAATAGACGATTGCGTATTAACCCGCAATCATGTTTTTATTTTGACTACAAAACTTAATCGTATTTCTATTCATTTCGTTTCTATATGATTTAAAATAGTGGGATTATGAACTGGGTCATTTAATGTTTAAAAATTATGGATTGAAATTTGATTGAATATTCTAATTAGTTAGTATTATTGACGTTAATGAATCATTACATACGAAATGTTACATTTTATTAATTGCAGTATGGAATAGTAATACAAATGATGCTATGAAATAATGCGTTGCAAAAATTATGTGAAAGTTTACTTTTTCATCCTTACTTCGGTATTTTATTTTACTCTCAGTTGAAATTTTTCGCGGTTTGCGACTAGACTGAAATTGAAATATGTATAGATAGTATTCTCTTTCACATTATTATCAGTTTTATTTAAACGTATTGAATAGCATTGGTTTATACTAAACTGTTTATTATAACGTATCAAATAGCATTGTTTTATGAAAAACTGTTTACTTTGCTGTCGAGCTGTGATGAACTCTTTTGCTTGAATCGGTTTCGAATTAAAACGTCAATTGTTTCCTCAATAATTTAAGTGTTAAAATATTTAAATTATATAAATATTTAAATTTCTAAATGCATAATTTCTATTTATTCATTGGATTAAGCAAATTCGCAACAGATTTAGAATTTTATGTTTTTGGAAGAACCTTGCAATTTGCGAAGATTTTTATTATTACTTCGAATTGATTGTTTTTTTATTAAAGATATATGAACTTGTAATATTTGCTTATATACAATATATTTATAACCTAAACATTTGTGTATCATATATTCATAATAATATTATTATAGTATACATTGATTCTTTATATGTTCGTCACTTGACAATAATAGTTATTATTATTAAACAGTTATACTTATTGAATATTTTGTTATTGATCATTCTTTGCTGCAATTGTACTGTTTTGTGAAAAGGAGGACAATGATTTACTGAATCATATGTATGATTGGACACTGCCAGTAAATTATTAAACGCTTGAAAGTTATTTACTCTTGTTGTCTTTTCTTTATTATTATCATCTAGTAGTTCCTGATATAATAGCCGTTTTATTCTTTTAGATAGACACCCAAAAAGTTGAGTTTTTGAAATTATTTACAATTTCTCTCTCTGTCATCAATTTTTAACTTTAACAAGGATGCAGTGTTAAAAGAAATGTCTTTAATAACATAATATCTTTAACATAATTCATCGGTAACATAAAGAATCAAATTTCCTTTTCATGACTTATAAATGACACATTATAGGAAATTGATCTTTTTTCTACACTGACAACAATTTTTAAAATCATCAGGCTTTGTTCAACTTATTCGTGGCACTTTTCCTACATCTTTGTTTCGTTTTGCACCCAAGCTCTAACAGCAAATCTTCATATTTCTTTGTTTGCTGCTCGAACTTTCATTGTGCGTCGTTATTTGAAACAATTTGAGTGCAGATATAGTATAGTAGTAGTAGTCTTAATACTTGGCAGTCCTTTATGAAACCCTCTTGCTATGATTACTGTATAAGAAACAGTGCAGATATCTGGTAGATGTAAGACGATACGGCGATCTGACATTATATAAAATCTACAAGTTACAGCTGTTACAGTGCAGAAACTGTGCTATGATATAACTGACGCAAAGCAGCATTTGAAAATTAGAGGGAAAGGGTAGAAAAAGCCTTGTGAATTTTTCTATAGACGAGTTAAAATAGTCAGAAAGAAATATTGCATACAATCATACAATTAAGATTTGCACTAAAAGATCTTCAATTTTATTCGTCACTTTTATTTCTGAAAATTTAGTTTATAAAGTAAAGTAATTTGCATGCAGCTAAATAATATGAAAGTTGATTTTTACTTCAGTACTCGTTACTTTTGAATATTAACAGAAAAACTATCGACAATTAAGTAATTAACCAAATATATTATATACTTTATTATATACAATCGATATTACATACTTTATATTTAAATCTCATACGCAGATAAGATGGCTACAATTTAGGTTAAAGGTAAAGATTTAACTTAAAGTTCTACTCGAAACGAATGTATCGTTATTTTCGTAATGTTTACTACTCAGTGGAGGCTGCGGATCTGTTATCAATCAAGCATGGGATCAGGGATCTACGCTGCACGCTGGAATCTAAGCTTAACACCGCTGGGTTTGTTGATGTTTCTATTTCCCTCGCTGCTACATCGAGAAAACTTATAACCGGCTGCTTTATTGGCCTGTATTAAACACTGAGTGGTGTTACGGTCCATGGAGAATAAAAATATTCTAATGGACTGATGCTACGGTCTACAGGGCGAGTGAAAATATCACTCAAATGGACGTTACGATCCATCATTTAAATTGATGTGTGAAAGTGGTATAACGCCAGTCAATGGATCTTCCTCTCTAACCCTAAACCTAACAAATGCCATTTTGTAATTAGGATAGTCCCTATGACACGAAAACCTATTTTTTAGGTTATTGTTTCGTATATATGTCTTATTTACAATTATTTGAATCTCTCATTTTTTATTTCACCCAAAAATCAAATACATTTTAGGGGCTCAAGTTAAAAACTGGGGACTCTAATCTACAGCCTAGTCAGATAATGGCTAATCCAGCATTGATCATACCCCTCGTCTTTATATCATACATTCTTACCTACCCTGCAGTAATACAGCTACATGTTGTCTTCATATATTAATCACTAAGTATCACGCTGGTGAAGTTTTAATTACAGACATAAGTTTTATTTTGAGCTTAGAAAGTTTTTCTCTATGATCTATATCTGTTTTGCTATCTGCTTTATTTTAGTATCATTCTTCTCGTGTTTCGTCTGGTCATTAGGTTCACGAGCAAATTATAAACATGCTGTCTCAGTAGCTATCGTTATTAAGATAGTTTATATTTACAGAGATAATTTTGTTACAAGTTGCAAGGATTCAATTTCACGATAATGTATCAAGAGACCAGATGTTGAACAGTTCAAGAGCAGCGATCTGGGGCGGAACGTTTATTGCGTATAAACATGCAAGTTGCGCATATTAAATTCGTTTATTAAATTGAAAGTTTATTTGGTAACTTAATGTACGTTCTTCATTGCATTATAAAATAGTTATTTAAACGTTTAGAATTTATGTTTTCAATTGCGAATGTCTCTTTTCTAATAAAATATTTGAGTTAGAATGTATGTCACAAGTATAGTATATCATGCGCAGTTAAAGAACAATGCACTCCTTTTCATTATTTTGCCTTTAAATTATAATATATTTTTCATCAAATAGCATAAACCTTTCAGTTGACACATCATTTAAACATAAAAACCAAACTTTAATTAAGCCCAAATTTGTGCATGTGATTCAAACACAGAGCAGCTGAAAACCTGGTGCGAAATTGAAGCATTAAGAGGTCGAATTTAATCAACTTCTGTCAACATATGGTTAGTGTTTTCCGAATTATTTTGTTATCCCTGCAGTGAAAATCAATATTTAACACAGCACACTTACAATTAAGTGCTCAGTAACTTGAGTTCTAAATTGAACTTACGTGAACTGACCACCTACACATTAAAAGATAAAGACAGAAAGATAACTTTAAAGAAATCAATCCTGGTTAAGTGGAAGCATATTTTACAACAGCTTGGTAACTTTCTGCTTTTAACTTTCAGCTGCAGTCATTCAATTATAAGCAAGCTATCTTTGTTGATATTGAAATTCAGCTGTTTCAACCAATGTACAGTACTAGTGCTTAAAAATGCCGTTAAAATTACATAGGCGATACACGTATATAATACAGGGTATTCTGTTTATAATGTTATCCGCATTTTGAGTCATTCTTAAAAATTGACAGTTCAATATCGGTGTCAATCTATATGAGAGACCCTGTCACCCTGTCAATTATTATCAGTACTGTTACTATTTAATTTATTTTAAAATAACTTAACGTTCAAAAATTAAGTGAAAACTATTTCAATTTGGGTGTCTTTTCACTGATTGTACTTTAAATTGAATGAAACTAAATTAAAATATATTTCATATGAGTGAGATTTATTACAACCAAACGGATTTATTTTATTGGGTCACTCCGTATCGTTCTGAGAATAACTTCTGTAACAACGTTTGATCCTTTAAAATGCTCAGCATTCGCTTACTCTTGCAGTTTATTAGTTCTCTTTCATATTTAGCTCATTGAAGCAGTCTTCGCTGCTCCGCAGTTATACTTTGTTGTTGAAAATACACACCAGCGATAAACAACATTGCTGTTAAATCAGTAGGTTACGCAATAAAATAGAAATAATACAAAAGTACTTAAAATCTATCGAAAATAATACGCATAAAAATATACGAATAATAGTTTCGGCAGAGAGATTTTTAAACAAAACAATGATTAATTGCGAACGATTAAAAGCAATGATGATGTTGATTTGTGTCATCGTTCTGATGTCCTCTCTGTCAGCGATCAACGCTGGTAAGATGTACGAGAGGGATGGATGCGCCCTGGCCGGGCTCTGCTGTCAGGGGCAGAATGCCTCGTGCGCGTCCGGGGGGCCTCGCCAGAACGACAGGGGGAGCGAGTCCTGCTTCTGCGATGAGATTTGTTTGCTGCTCGGTGACTGCTGCGTCGACTACAAACACTACTGTCCAGGTTAGAAAATAAATAAGTTTAATATTATTTGGTTTGTTTTGATCACTGATAATAAAACTTTGATATCAATAATGTTTGTGCTCAGATGCAGATATTAGATTTATCAGAACTACGCAAGATATAATTTAAATTTTAAGAAAATTTATATGCAACTTTCTGAAAGTTACACATAAAGTTTATGTGTAACTTTATGAACTTTGTGTAACTTTAAATGCAACTTTATAAAGTCAAGTTTGGTATTTGTATAAGTTATATTATATTGGATCATACAAGGTTATATTGGATGAGTTTTTATGTTTCATAAAATGTCAATAATGTTTATTTTAATTCCAACAGCTCAAGATTGCCTTCTATCTGAGCGTTGGTCGGACTGGAGCGAGTGCGACGCGCGCTGCGGTCTGGGGGTCCAGCTAAGGACCCGGGCCGTCCTCGTTCAACCTAGGAACGGAGGGGCCCGCTGCGGGGACATGATCGAGAGGAAGCAGTGCGAGGGACTCAACTGCAAAGTGGCGCGGGCCTCGGAGGTCACAGATGAACTAAAGGGTGAGAGATCAGAACATTTAATCTCTAATTATAATTGAATAATTGAAAAAATTTCAATCCCCCCCAGAAGGGAAATTCAGAAAGATTTAATTTATGAGAATTATGAACTTCAATTTTTGAATCTTTGAAGGAATATCTAATACTTATAACAGGCATAAATATCATATATTCATTTGAGAGAATGGTTGTTTGAAAAATGTTATTATTTATAATAATATTGATAACTGTTTTCACTCATATCTGAAATTCATTATGTAGACCTAAATGCATAAAAGAATATATATGTAAATGACATATTTTATCATTATGAAACTTGTTAGATGGATCCTAAGCAATTGTCTGTTAAGTGTAGGGCCTCTCAGATATAGAATCTTTTGAAATTTAATAATTAAATTACAGAATTATGAACATTCTAAATAGGCCAGTTAAAGAAATTCATGTTGAAATATTTCAGTCGTTCTTTGTCTTAAAATTAGTTCGTTTTCAATTAGTGTTTTACAATCTTATATCAACTCTTGTTTTAAATAAACAACAAACATGTTGTTTGTTTGTGATTTCGCTGCAAGAATTTTTGTAAACAGATAAAACAACTTTAAATCTTCTAAATACTAATTAAAGTCAGCTTCTTGATTTAAATAGGCCTAGCACATATAATTCTCCAGAATTTGTTTTGTTTATCTGATGCGTTTATACTACGCACTTATTTTTATTGATTGCATTTCTTGCAAGTCAACAATCAATAAATGTTTAATGTGGCTGACTAAACTAAAGATTTTCAAAAGACTGTTTTAACTATTGATAAAATAAATAAGATCTTTTCACAGCATTATTAGGGTGACCACATATTCTCGATTAGAAATAATTCAGGATGAGAGTCCGGTATTTGAGATAACGCAATATGGTCACCTCAGTGAAAATTCACATTTTTTCAGTATTTAATTTCTAAAAATGATTTTAAAGACTTCCCTGTTTCGTAAGTAAATGATACAATAGTCAATCTTGACGTTTATTTTTTGTGTGCTATTATTAATTATCATTAAATTTGTGTTTTATTCAATAACATAATTACACTTTAATTCTTCTATATATAATGATAAATTCAGTAAAAAAGAATGAAACTAAAAAGACATTATAGAGCAGCAGCATTAGAGAAGCAATAAGTCTTTATCTTTATTGGGAAATACTTGTACTTTAGTCCTCGATCGTTTCTCTTCTTTGACATGTTTTTTGAAAAGTTGCCAAAACACATCGAAAACACCGATTGTTATTAGTATTACTAGTTATAAGTAACTACACAGCTGTTGCGACTAAATTTACGCAGTATAAAGTAGTAGTAAATAGGCCCTGTATCTACTACTGTGTTTTCTAAGCCAAAGGACAGTCGGTCAAGTTCGATGGATCCTGCGAACTTTCTTTAGCAGAAGTTTTTCCAAAAATTGTCCTTGTATGCTAAAATGTTATGAGAAGTTATTGGACTGAAATGAATCTATGATTAATTGTATATAATTTTAAGCCTTAATTACCAGTCTTTATTTTTAATAAATGAATCCAGCTCGCCGTAACTAAATACAGCTAATACACTTTAAAATTGAAATAAAGAATAAAGTATTTATAAATTTTTGTTTTGAAACAATTCTACTATTCCAGTATTGAAAAAAGATACCACCATAATATTATGTTTTACGTTTAAATAAATGTTTTGATTTTTAACATAAAAGCCTGCTGTTTATTATATTACATCAAAAACTGAGGAATCTAATATATAACCTTGAGAATCTCAGCTGGAGAGTTGATTATTTATATCCTTCAAATAAATATTGTTTATTATTTAAAACGTTCAATTCTGAACATAAATCATAACATCAATCATTCGACTGTTGATTTAAAGCTACGGGGGTAACAGCTTGAAGGTTATCCATAATATCCATTTTTCTCAAATCTATGTATAATCCGCTGCATTGACATAATACGAATAGCAAATTTTACTCTTTGGAATATTATATTATTAATGAAAAAGACAGGGTAATCAGTAGCTATAGGTCTATTAATCAGCAAGTATTATTTTTTATCAATAAACTGTTTTGTATGCTGTATGCTGAATTTGACTGTACATGCAAAAGTAAAAACTATATCGTCATCATGAAACAGTTTTTTTACATAATTTGAGTTAAATTACTGAAAATTGGAAAGCATCTTTGTAATCAAAAAACATGCTTGTGATGAAATAATACTTATTTATGTGTAATAGAAACTGGAGAAATAGTTCCCGCGTCATTCGCTACGTGGCGTACTGACGTTTTGTACAGTCCATTTGAGGACATAAGACAAAATCTCTTCATGGAACAGGACAAGTATGCTGATCTGAGACGTGATAAGGATAGACCTTCGTAAGTATTTTGACAGTATTAAGACTAAATTGTATTCTTAGGCTTTTCATAAACCTTTGTTAAGAAATAAATGCTTTTAAAATTCTTTACCAATTATTTTCTGTACTACAATCGATACAGTTTTTTCCAACATAAATTGACATTTGGAACTTACTTGAAACAAAATTATTGTAAAATTAGCCAAATTTTTGTCATATCATTTAATATAATTAATTACATGAACCTTTGTTAAGAGACAGTTGTTAATATTTTCAATTAAATATTTACGTGAGACTGATGAGAGCATTCGTAGAACTAATAACTAAAGTCTATAAACCTTGAAACATCATGAATAAAAAGCTGATAATTCTAATTATTCCAACAGATACTGCGCCAAATACAGAATCACCGAGGCCAGACAATCCTGCCAGAGATCCCCTTCTGCCCCTCGGATCAAAGGAGCCCCTGATGACTCCTGGATCAAGAAGCTCGTCCGCGGCTCCACCATCTGCGTGGAATGCCAGCAGTTCGCCATGCACAAGACTCTCGGTAATCGCTGTTTTGGTCACGGCGTAAACCAACGCCAGACCCAGTGGAAGGCTGTCACCATACCGCGGTGTCACGGAAGCTGGGTGATGACATCGCGTCATTTGGAATCGTGTCAGTGTGACCCGGACAGGGATGTCAGCTTTGTTTTTGTGTGAACGGAACAGTCGCATTTTGCATCCCCTTAATCCTAACCCCTCCGCCGCCACGGAAAATTTCTACTAGTCAACTAATTTTTTTAAAAAGTAGTGGTGGCGCAATTTCAATATATCGTAGGCCTGCTGGTCACTGTTATTTTTTCATTTTAAATTGTTTAAATATTATAATGTAGAGAGTTAATTTAGGTTATGTATTTTGAGTTATGCTATGAGAGATTAATTTTTAAGACTTTGTTAGGAGGATGACTTAACAATAACAATGTATGATTTGTAATAATTTTTTTAATGTTTTACTCTCATATGTAGTAGATTATATGTCACAAAACGTGATTTGGATTAATTTTCGATCATTTTGTTTTAAGTAAGTTACAAATGTCAATTTATGTTGAACACTCTGTATTGATTGTAGTACTAATAATGATTCAATATAAATTTAATTAAGTTAGTAAATTATTTAATTTTAAAAATTAGCAGGCGTGAACAAGCATTTAAGCAAGAAATAAAAAAGTAATTCTTATCATATACAATATAATTTGCATTAGTTGTATTTTTCAACTAAAATTTGAATCTTTTTTAGGCTTATTCAATCTCAGTACGATATGCCAGGCAATGTAGTAGAAAATGTTACTAGTTTCATTGATAGTCATTAGATTATGTACCATCGATTAGGTTCCTTCACTGGTGAGTTCGTGTTCCACCCAAATATCACAATATTTCATCAATATCACAAAAACTGAGGTGGATAAGTCCAACCCCAGCTCCCATGGTACGTAGGCCGCGCCTGCCCCCCCCCCCCCGCCACAAAGATCATCACGTTATAAAAAGTTTTCTCATAATACAGTAATTCGGGGCCGATTTGTCCGGGGCCTTTGTGGGGGTCCGTTTTGTCGGGGGCCTTTTTGTCGGAGGTCCTTTTTGTCATGGTCCGTTCTTAATCAACATTATAAGGTTTACTTTAGCATCCTCTTCATATTCGCACATCCCCTGGAAGCTCTACTATTTTTAAATTTAAAATAATTACTCTCCAGTACATCTAATAACTCAAATTATAATTATTACTAAGTCTTGTTAAATTAGGCCTAGGTATTAAATTATTAAAGATCTATCAAAATTTAATATATCTTCAAACAGAATTGTTCTGTCATTAGTCTTTCTAAATAAAAATCTAATCCACTTAATATTCAACTCGTTTCTGTCTCGTTCCATGATTGGTCAAAATCATCCTCACATCAAATCTTATTCGTCAGTAAAAATAACTTCAAAATTAGCAGCAGATTCGCTTCATTTGTGTAAAATCGGGTAATGTTTTTCTTTTAATTGTTTTATTTTTATTTTAAATTAAAATAATTATTTATTTTATTAATTTATTGACTCGAGGGAACCTAATCTATATTTATTTCCGGTCCGTTAAATGTGTCACGTCTTTTAGTGGTGTATTTTTTATTTAAAATTGATTTGTTTATATGTTGCCAGCGACGACCTTCACTCAGCTGTTCATTAATTTATAAGAAAATTTAATTGCAGCCTATTTTGATTCTGCAGACACTTGTTTTAATCTATTTATAGCCAGCGAATCAAAACGTAATTAATCTAGACTAGTTTTATCTTGGTAAATATAATTGCATTTATTATCGTCAAACTGTGGGTGAATTATCTTTAAGCTTGTACTAAGTTCTCATCATTGTGATTGTGTTGTAAGATTTTATTTGATTACATATCTTTGTTTATCGTTCTCTAAGGGGGGGGGGGAGGGG